>ML685836.1:463281-543090 GCA_007922175.1 Pelusios castaneus
CACTCTGGGACATTTCCGGAGGCCAATCATTGCGCGGTAAGCGTACACATGAGCTCAAACGCGCAACAGATGATCCGCAACAGCTGTTACCACTCTCGTCCGAGTGGTTGTTGGATTGCATGACAACAAGGCAGTTAACGCGCAACAGCCCTGTTGCACGTGTGTACGCCATTGTTGCTATCGCGCGGTAATGAGCTTTAATGCGCGATAAACTGATCATGTGTACATGCCCTGACTCTTTGTGCCTGCCCTGCCCCGCCTGGGGCTGGGGCAGCTAACTCTGTACTTTGCCTGCCCCGCCCTGCCTGAGGGCCGGGGCCACTGACTCTGTACTGTGCTTGCCCCGCCCTGCCGGAGGGCCGGGGCCGACGGAATGTGTGTCCAACAGGGTGCCCCAATGCTGCTAATTCCCCAGAGGCACCAGAAGGGGGCGCCCTCAGCACCCACCCGAAAAGGGGGACGTCTACATAGTTCTTCATCAAATAAATTATTCAGCAAATAGTTTGTATTAGTCAATTAACACTACAACTGGGTAGGATATTTAAATAATATATTTGACAAATACTCATTGAATAATTCTTTTTGGTACTGTAGCAAACTGAGCACACTCAGGCCCTGGGGGTCCTGTACTTCACGTAGTGACAGCCAGCTGAGGCATAATTCTCCCACCTCCAAACCCCCAGCGCTATGGATCCTCAGTCCCTCCTACCCTGGGCTGGGCTGGGCTCTCTGCCACACTGGGCTTGGGGCCCTAAGGCCCATCTGGGCAAACTTCCCTCACTGCCTGTACCTCCTAGGTGCTCTCAGTAACAGGTACTGGTCAGCTCTCCACCAAACACTGCTCCTACCTCCAAACAATAAGCCCAAATTCCTGCACTGCCTGGCTGCTACAAGGGCTTTTTATCTTCTACCCTTAATTGGAGTCAGGTGCTCCAATTGAGGCTAGATGCCCTGATTAGAGTCAGATGCCTTAATTGGCTCAAAGCAGCCCCACCCCAGCTACTCTGGGAACAGGGCCTTGCTGAGGCTCACCTGGGGCTGAGGCCATGTACACACAATTACTTTATTGCGCAATAAGGCTCCTTACTGCACAATAAAGCTTGGAGTGTCCACATGATCATTTTCCCTGTTGCGTGTCAACACCCTCTTCCCCCACAACAGATAAACTACTCCAATCGAGAGTGGTTAGGCTATTCTGTGGTAGTGCTCGTGTGGACGGATTTTCCGCAATAGACAGCCTGCGGAAATGTCCCAGAGTGCCAATCCAGGCCATTCTGGGACATTGGAGCTGTCAAATATGTCAATTTCACTGCTCTAGCAGAGCAGTGAAACTGACTTGTATTAGAGCTGCCAGTTCTGCGGCTCCAAGGGATTGGCCCCCTGGACCGGCGAGGGCAGCTGGTTTGGGCCAGCCCCCTAGCTCAGCCCCGGAGCTTCTGGTGGGGGCGGGGCTGCGAGCTTAAGCGCCGCAGCCCCTGCTGCCACCCAAACCCTGCAGCTGGACTAGGGGACTGCCCACAGCCAGTGCCCACCATGCACTGCTCTTTGTATCACAAAGGAGCTTCACATGTGTGAATGCTCCTTTGCGACACAAGGAGCACGTATACACACACAAAAGCGCTATATTTATAGTGCTTTCCTTATCCTGCAACAGCTTATTGCGGGACAAGTTTGTCGTGTGTACATAGCCTAACATACCTGCCTTCCATCACCCTCCTGTAGAGGAGAGAGAAGGAAGGAAGGCTGCACTGCTCCTGCCGCTGCCGCTGCCAACATTGCTGTTGCTACCACCACCACCACTGCTGCTGGGACTGTCCCCACCACTGCTACTACCCTTGTTCCTGTGGGGCCTCTCTTCCAGCTGGCCTGTCTCCCTCCTGCCCCCTGCTCTGTGGGGAGGGAGGGAGTGAGCAACTGGACCCTGCTGCTGCTGCTGCTGTTACCACCACCACTTTCTGGAGCCTGCTGCTACTTCACCTGCCTGTATTCCATCCATCAGTGAGGAAGACACCCAACAAGGACTTTCATTGGTGTGTTTGTGACTGCTGGGGGAGTGCTTGGGACCATCTAAAAGCTGTGGAGGGGTGGCCTGTCTGAGACTGAGAGACTTTTGCCCTCACTGCTCAGCTGGTGGTGGGGCAGTCCTTACTGCTGCTGCCTGGGGGAAAGGGGGGAGCGGTGTGGAGCCCTCTCCCCCATATTCCATCTAGCCCCCACCCCACCACCAGCATCACCATTGCTGCCACCCCTCCACTACTCCCCCAGCCACCGTTTGCCCACTCCTCACCCCAGGACCGCTGCTAGGCTCCCCTGCTCGTTGGACTCTGCTGCAGCGGCAGCAGCAGGTGGAATTAGAGCCTCACAGGCACTTTTTTCCCTTCCCTCATTGCCTGGCCTTTCCCTCCCCCCCAGCCCCACTTGGCCGGAGGGCTCCCCGTTCTCTGCCTTGCCCCCCGGCCGGTTCAGTGTCTCCCCCACCTGTGCCCTTTGCTATTTGCCTGCCCTTCTCCCTGGTTTGTCCCCCTCCTTTGGCCCTTTTAGAGTTTATTTCCCTGCCCCAAACTTGGAGTGTTTGTTTAATTTCTCCTTGCCCCGCCCCGCCCTATCCTGCCTCTGATTCCCACCATTCCCATTCCTTCCCTTTGCTCAGTTGTCCCCTCCTGTCCCACCTGCTTCACCACCCCAGCGTGCTCATGCAGTGTTGGCGCCCATGAGCCCCAATTGTTCTTTTTTTGTTGTTTCCCCTTCACTGCACCCCCTGATGTACTAGAAATTCAACCCTACCTAGTGCAGCCAGAAGAGCCGGGGCGGGGGCCGGCCCGTCCCATCCAAACCCCTGTGCCCCTTCCCCTCGGCACCCTCCTCCCCAGCCTGCAGCCTAGCGGGGAGGAGTGGTTCGCCAGCCTGTGTTCCTTCCCCTGCCCTCACGTCCCTACCCATATATTCCTACAGCCCCACCCCAGGATATATCCTCCTCCCCTGCCACAGTCTAGCGGGGAGGAGTGGTCCCACCCCCTATCCTTCTATGTCCTGGAGAAACGGAGGGGGGCTAAAAAGCATGTCACCTGCCTCCTCGCTGAGAATGGCACCCCCCTCACGGATCCAGTGGAGATGCGTGGAAGGGCCAGGGCCTTCTATGCCAGTCTTTTCTCCCCGGATCCGATCGAAGCTGCCGCCTGCAGGGTGCTCTGGAACGAACTTCCCATGGTCAGCGCGGACAACCGGGACCGGCTAGAGCTACCTCTCACTCTGGCCGAGTTCTCAGAAGCCCTCCGTCTCATGCCCACTAATAAATCTCCGGGCATGGACGGGCTGACTGTGGAGTTCTACCACGTGTTCTGGGACGTCCTCGGCCCGGACCTCACCATCGTCTGGGCCGAGTCCGAGGAAAGCAGAGTGCTCCCCCTTTCTTGTCGGCGGGCAGTCCTGGCTCTGCTGCCCAAGAAGGGGGACCTCCGCGACCTTCGGAACTGCCGTCCCGTCTTTCTCCTCTGCACGGACTACAAAATCGTAGCCAAAGCCATCTCGCTGCGGCTGGGGTCTGTGCTGCAGGACGTGGTCCATCCCGACCAGACCTACACCATCCCGGGCCGTTCCATCTTTGACAATCTGTACTTGGTCCGGGATCTCTTGGAGCTAGGGTGTAGGGACAGTCTGTTGTTCGCCCTCCTGGCCCTGGACCAGGAGAAGGCATTCGACCGGGTGGACCATGGGTATCTCCTGGGCACCCTGCAGGCGTTCGATTTCGGACCCCGTTTTGTGGGGTTTCTCCAGGTGCTGTACGCCTCCGCAGAGTGTCTGGTCAAGCTCAACTGGACCTTGACCGAACCCGTCAGCTTCGGGCGAGGAGTACGTCAAGGCTGTCCACTGTCGGGCCAGCTGTACGCCCTGGCCGTGGAGCCCTTCCTCTGTCTCCTCCGGCGGAGGTTGATGGGGTTGGTGCTCCGCGAGCCAGGGCTGAGGCTGGTCCTATCAGCGTACGCTGACGACATGCTCCTCGCGGTCCAGGACCCGGGAGACCTGGAGCGGTTGGAGGCTTGCCTGGCCATCTATTCGGCAGCCTCCTCCGCCCGGGTCAACTGGGTCAAGAGCTCTGGCCTGGCGGTAGGGGCCGGGTGGCCGGCGGGCTCCCTCCCACCCGCGCTTCAAGCCATCCGGTGGAGTGCGGGTCTGCTGCTCTATCTCGGCATTTACCTTTCTGCCACGCATCCCTCCCCGGATGACAACTGGCGAGGTTTGGAGGACAGGGTATCTGAGCGGCTGCAGAGATGGACAGGACTGCTGCAGTGCCTCTCCCTTCGTGGGAGGGCACTGGTCATCAACCAGCTCGTCCTGTCCATGCTCTGGCACCAGCTCAACACCCTGGTCCCGCCCCCGAGTTTCCTGGCCAACCTCCAGAAGACAGTTCTGGAGCTCTTTTGGCCAGGACTGCACTGGGTCTCTGCAGGGATCCTGAGTCTTCCCCTGGAGGAGGGAGGGCAGGGCCTGTGCTGTATTTACAGCCAGGTCCACACCTTCCGCCTCCAGGCCCTGCAGAGACTCCTTTATAGTGCAGGTAGTCCGGCGTGGAGCCATCTGGCGCGCACCTTCCTCCGCTGCTACCGAGGGCTCCGATATGACCGGCAGCTCTTTTTTATCAATCCAAGAGGTTTTCCGCGAGACCTCTCCGAGCTGCCGGCCTTCTACCAGGACCTCCTCTGGACCTGGAGGCTCATTTCGGCCTCCAGGTCCCTTGTGCCCACCGAGGGGGAGGACCTCCTCGCGAAGCCCCTGCTACACAACCCCCATCTTAGTGTGCAGGTGGCGGAGGCCCCCTCCGTGAGGCGGAGATTGGTCCTGGCAGGCGTCACCAAGGTCGGAGACCTCCTGGACTATGCCCGGGGGGACTGGGTGGATCCCCTTGTGCTAGCTGAGCGCATGGGGCTCTCCACCCTTTGAACCCCCCAGCGCCTACTCCAGGAGGTGAGGGCAACCTTGCCCCCTGCTGCTCGGGTTTACCTCGAGCAGGTCGTGCGAGAGGGTGCTCCTCGCCCCCCCTCAGTGGTGGCCCTCTGGAGCTTTTAATCGGGCCCCGGCCCCATGAGCCCCCCGGCCACCCCTGCCCTACGCCCCGAGCCGGCTGTCAGATCTACAGCCGGCCAGTTTCCGAACCGCACCTCGTAAATATCTGTACACGCTCGTGCTCCATACCATTCACTTCCTCGCCCTCGTGTCCTGCCCCGACACCAAGTGGCGGGACCTGATACTAGCTGTGGAGGGCAAGGACCCCCAGTGGGCCAGTTTGTATTCTACCATAACTCCACGCCCCACCGGGGATATTAGCTGGCGGCTCCTTCATGGAGCCGTGAGCACGGGCGTGTACTTGGTGTGGTTCACACCCCGCCCCAACACCTGCTCCTTTTGCGGCGTGAGGGAGACCCTGGAGCATGTCTATCTCAAATGTGCCAGGTTGCAGCCCCTTTTCCGTCTCCTCCAGAACCTCTTATTGAGGTTCTGGCTGCACTTTTCCCCACACCTCTTTCTCTATGCACTCCCCATCCATGGCCCCACAAAGTCGCGGGACCTCCTCGCCAACCTCCTCCTGGCCTACGCTAAAGTGGCCATTTATAAAACCAGGGAGAGGAGGTTGGCTGAGGGAGGTTCCTGTGACTGTGGGGCCTATTTCCGGTCCCTTGTTCGTGCACGCATCCGAGCAGAGTTCCTCTGGGCAGCGTCCGCTGGCTCCCTTGCTGCCTTCCAGGAGCAGTGGGCGCTGTCCGGGGTTCTCTGCTCGGTGTCCCCTTCCGAATCCCTCATTTTGAACCTTTGACCCTCACACGTTTGTCATTTGTTGTCCCAAGTATTCAATTGAAGCTGGGTCTAGTGCTCCATCCCCTTAGGCTGGAGGAGGAGTTTTAGTAGCGGGCGGGCTAGTGCCCGCCCACCTCCCCGGTTCTTCAAATAGGATCACCCTGCTGTAGCCATCAGGCCTGGCTTTGTCATGGTACATACAGACCAACTCTTACTGACAAGAACAACAGCTAAGTTACCTTTCTAACAGACAAATACAAGGTTCTTTGCCTCCTGAGTCATGCAGTTAATACGGCTCTGGTTTAGATTCATATTTAAAGATAATTCAGTTGTTTTCTCATACAAGACAGACCTCTACTGTCAGACAGAGTTACTGCGTGTTTAATCTGTTTACTTCTATTAACAGAGAATGACAGATAATTTTAGCCTTTCTAGTTATATGATTCCAAATCCAGTGCACTTGGTATCTTAAGGCACTTCGTTAATTAATTAATAAACAATAGGCTCTACTCTTGCATCTCTCATCCAAAGAATACAATGGATTTCACCATCCATTATTGAATTAATCCTGACGTATACACTCACACATACCCATGAGCTTAGAAAGTTGCATCACCAACTTTACAGGTAGGGAAACGGGGGCAAAACATTAAGAGACTTCTCAAAGGTCACACAGAAAGTCAGTGGCAGAACTGGATTCACATCTTTTTCTCTTTACTCCTAGCTGGGTTTAACCACAAGACTACCCTTCCCCTCCATGTATAATCATTTAGTGGGAATCATATGGCCAAGGCTCTGAATGCCAAATTGAGATACACCCCACAGCATTTCCCTGAATCTGTACCAACTGACCTATGAGCATAAAGATGGAAACAATAAATGACCTATGATTTCTCTTGCCTTCTCTGTCATATAGTCCAGTCTTGTGCCAGATTAATTCTTGCTTTCCATAATAAATATAGAAGTTAAATACTGGATTTACTGTGACCCTAAGTACCACTGTATTCACATACTACCCACTACTGCACAGATATTTGTACCAATTATGTCTTGTGAAGTAGCATATGAGAGCTAATAATATTGTGCTTATTATTGTAAAATGCATGTGTTAATCTTGTATGTGAAGTTATGAATTCCCTCTGTATGGCTATGTCTACACTAGAAAAGTTAAGTCGACTTTATTAAGTTGACTTAACAAAGTTGACTTAACTTTTCTAGTGTAGACATAGCCCCCTGTCGATCTTATTAAGTCAACTTAACACTTTAAGTCGACTTAATAAGGTCGATTTAGGCGCTAATCCCCATCCACACTGGCTTTAAGTTGACTTAAGGAGTCGATTTAAGGCTTAAGTCAACCTAAAACCAGGTGTTGTTAAGTCGACTTAAGAAAAGCCCAGTGTGGATGTGGCTTTGTTTAGGCTGACTTAAGCCTCGACCTAACTTGCCAGTGTAGATGCACTCTATGATATTACTAGAACATGTTTAAGACAACACAGCCTAGCCGAGGTGAAGGTGATAAACAGATCTTTCATAGGCATAGCAATATGGGTTTGCCTCAATATACATAATAGCAGTAAACAAAACCACTGAACCAAACCAGCAGGGGTTATCCTGGTCCTTGAACTCCTGAGACAGAGAATTAACATTTGGCCCCTGGGCACCAGACAGCCTCTGCCAGGCTGCAGGGGCGCGCCCAGCCAGCCCCACACCAAGGCCAGATTGGAAGGGTCCAGGCCCAGGCTGCCCAGAGGCCACACCGCCCTCCCTCGGCTGCAGAGCAGTGTTACTTGGGGGCTGACCCACCCCAGCGCTGAACAGAGGTTGCCTCGAGGGCCCATTGAGCACTGGCGGGGGGCAGAGGGGCAAACCAGCCCGAACTCCACTGAACGGGCCCTTTCCAGGGCTGCCCCCAAAAGCAGCAGCCACACGCCGGTCTACCCTCTGCCTCCTGAGGGGTTGGCTGGGCAGCCAGCAACGCTGCTCTGCGCTGGTGGGAGACCAGCACAGCCTTTGGCCCCACCCTGTGCCAGTGCTGGGGGCCGCGGTGTGGCTGTCCCACCTCCTCTGGCTCATGCACTGTGAGGGTGGGGGCAGCGCCACAAAACTGAGCAGCATGGGCCAGGACCCCTCCAATCCGTCCCCGGTGTGGGCCTGGTGTGGCACCTACCTGCAGTGTGACACTTGGGGGCTTGGCCCTCCCACACCCACTGGGTCTGTATGCCACTGAAACCCAGTGTTGTGTTTGATGGGAAGACTGTATTTATCTTAGTGAAATTAATAAGCTGTGATGCTCTGACTGTTTAACAGTGCAGCTAATTTATTATCTTCTGTGAACACACAGTGATAGGGGCTGTGCAATGCAGGGAAACATTTCTGAGGTCCTTGGGGGCTGGAGTTCATTGATGGTTACCTGCTAGGCAAGATTTGGGCCAGTACAGCCTTGAGGGAATTTGCTAGTGAGGAAGACGGACTGGTTGGAGGCAGTTGACACACAGAGTCTAATCACCAGCAAAACTCACTCTTGGTGAGGCAAAGAGGTAACACAGTGGCTCGCATCTCTGGATAATCTCAGCAGTGCGTTACACTTATAACATAGCATGCATCATTTTCCTATGGGATAGGAAGACAGAAACCATTATCAAAAATGTATCACTTCTTTTATGAACCATAAAGAACATCTGCATTTTTACAGGTTTTTTTAAATAACTGCTGAAGCACTGACCTGTTAAAAACCTTTTAGTTAAACACCCAGAAAGCCTGACAGTACTTTACTTCCAGCTAAAGGAAGTAACAATATCAAAACAAAGAAGGAGCCCTATGGCTTCTCTAAAGACTCAGGCCTTCTCTATACTGGAAAGTTTTGTCGACAAGAGTCAGCTTTTGTCCACAAAACAGTCCTAGCGTGCACACTGCACTCCCCTCTTAGCTGAAAAAACGGCCCAGTTTTGCTGATGAAATGAAGCCACCAAAACAAGCGGCAGAGAGCTTTTGTCAGCAAAGTTATGGCAGCAGAGTGCCGGTGTGGACACTGCCTCCTTCGAGCGGTGAGGAACTGTCATACTTGTCTATCTCAATGTGAAATTAACAACGATGTCCCCCTGCAGCAGGGTTTCAACTGCCTGGAGCTTGCTAGGGTCCTGGGTGGTTGATGCTAGGGCTGCCCACCCTGCCGGGCCCCAGTGGCTGCCGCCCACCGCCAGGGATGGAGGAGCCTCAATGGCTTCAGGCACACTGCCGCCAGAGCTCCTCTTTCCCCAGCAGCAGGGGGTGGGGGGCAGCCACTGGGTCTTCTCCATCCCACAGCCTGGGGCTGAAGACACTAGGGCTCCTCCATCTTTGGTGGCAGCGCACCTGAGGACACTGCGGCGCGCCATTCCCTGGCAGGTTCAGGCGTGCTGCTGCTGGAATGGAGGAGCCCCGGCAGCTGCTGCTGGGGATCTGCAGGCTTCCCAGAGTCCCAGGAGATGGCAGCTGCCCAGGGTTTGCCTGCCCCAGCAGCAGTCAATTGGGACTGGATGCATCTGGGTGACTGCCTCCCTGCCTTCCAGGTGGCTGCCCCCACAACCCCCTGGATCTGGGAAGCACCAAGTGGCTGCAGCCACTTGCTGCTGGGGACCCCAGGAAGCCTCAGGCACACTGCCTAGGACCCCGGCAAAACTGAGGGGCAGCAGGAAGCCTGTGGGGAGATTGCTCTCTCAGCTCCCCGATACTTACTCCTTTGTTAGTGGAAGTGGTCCTAGTGAGGACACACTCCACCACAGAAGGATGGCTGTGCGGATACCAGCCACCACCATGATTATAGTGGTGGTGGCTGTCTGCCGGCTTTTGCCAGCACAACTCTGTAGTGTAGACATAGCCTAACAAATTTATTAAGGCATAAGTTTCTGTGGGCTATAACCCGCTTCCTCAGATGCAAGAAATGAAAAGTGCAGTATGTTAGGTGTATAAACACATGCAAGGAAGGGTGAGTCACATTATTATACAGACAACAGAGTCCTGTGGCACTTTTAAAGACTAACAGATTTATTTATCTCATGAGCTTTCATGGGAGAAAATCCCACTTCATTAGACGCTTTGAAGATGGGAAACTTACAGAATGGGAGGAAATTAAATTAACAAGGTCAATTCAAACAGTTCCAGAGGGGTAGCCTGTTAGTCTATTTCAGCAAAATAAACAAGTTGTTTTAATTCAAACTGTGTGGATGTGGGCCATTAACAACAATTGGTGAGAACTCTTAAAGAGGGAAAATTACTTTTTTTAGTGAGCTAGCTACTCCTAGTCTCTGGCCAGACCCACTCCACCCCCAGCAGGAGGCAAAGAAGGCTTGCTAGATCCCATCACAGTGTTGATGCCCCTGGCTGTGTCTGGGGTTGCGCACTGGATAACTCGAGGGGGTGGAAGGCCACAGTGTCGATGAATCCCCTTCGCTCCAGACTCGGACACAGCTGGGACATAACTGGCGCCCAACAATCCCAACAACAGCCCCATATAAGGATGTTCCCCGGTTGCAGGAACTGATAACCTGTTCCTCATAACGAAATAACAGTACCAGTCTCAGCCGGTCTCTGCTTGCAATTATAACATAGCCTTGAAAGCTTGGTTCTCACCCAAAGAGGAGGGGGGTGGGATCTTTTCACATACACAGCAAAAAAAAACTATATAAAAGTTATTGTAACCGAGTGGGGGCGTGCATGATTTGAGACGTGCCTGTCTCCATGTGCCTGCTTGAGATCTCAAATAAATCTTAGTGTGCTTCTCCGCCCTGGTGTGATTATTGGTGCTGCGCACTCTGGGCAACGAACCCACTGTTGCTAGCTTGCCCCTGCCTGTTTTCAGGCGTCCACCTGCAACAGCAGCTCGCCCTTGAGTGACACTACAGGGACTGAGAGGCAAGAGACCTGCGTTCACTTCCCAGCCCTGCTACTGATTCCTCTGTGATTCCTGATGCCTCAGCTCCCCATATGTAAAACAGAGATAATACTTCTCTGCCTCACAAAGATGTTGTGACACTCGTTTCATTAATATTTGGGAGATGCTCAGATACTCCAGCCCCATCGATCCCTAGATAGATAGTTCAACTGATTTAGGGCCTAAAGCAAATCCTGGTGATGTCAATAGAAGTCTTCTAATCACATAAGTGGAGTGGGCCCTCAGACTAGCCCCTTATAGGGTAACGATTGCTTCTTCTTCTGTGTTTGCAGAGTACCAAGCACACAATCTCTAATCAGAGAGTTAGGCCTTGAATTTCAGCAACAGAATAGAAGCCTTTAAGTGTCTGGTCCATTTTGGCAGACACAGTGTCTATTTCCTCTTACTGCTTGCCTCTCTCTCTGATCCTCAGCCTCCCTACACTTCCAGTCGCTACAATTTCTTATTTCCCACCCCTCTACACATTTTCTACTCTCTCCTCAGCTTCACAGTGATTAAATCACTGTTGCCAACCTGCATGCTACACCGTTGTCACTCAGAATTCTCTGATGCCATCAATGGTAACAGGAGTAGCATGAGCCTGGGTTATATGACTAAGGCAATGAGAAGCCTGTGGCTAAGTCACTGGGGCTGCCTTGGGTGCTAATTTTTTCAAATGTTCTAAAGGTTTTGTGAAACCCCAATTTCTTCTAGTTCTCCTAGCTCAGTTGTTTTCCACTTTTTTTTCCACTCACAAACCCTCAAAAATATGAAATGAAGGTTTCTCTTTGGAAACCTTAGACACAGTCTGCCAACCCTCAGGGGTCCCTGGATCATGGGCTGAAAATCACTGTTCTAGTCCTACTCTATTGATTTTGATTTGCTGTTACAGCCTGACCTGATCCTATGTCCCCTGCATTTAATTTCCTCCCATTCTGTAAGTTTCCCATCTTCAAAGCGTCTGACGAAGTGGGATTTTCTCCCACTAAAGCTCATGCGACAAATAAATCTGTTAGTCTTTAAAAGTGCCACAGGACTCTGTTGTCTTTCTGCAATAGACTAACACAGCCACCCCTTTGCAACTTAACTCTATTGTTCAAATGCTTGTGACTTTCTTCCCTGTTTGTTCAGTCTTAGTAGATGCCACTAGATGTCAGCATTGCCTGCTGTGTTGAAAGGCAGAAGCTACCCATCTCATACAGAGGGTGTCTTCAAGTGCGGCTCAGGTGCTTTGGTGCTAAGCTAGTTTAGTTTTGCATAGCATTGGCCCCGAGGGCGTGAGTGTGAAGCCTGCTCTGTCTCTCTAACAAGTAGGTTCTAAGGCTTGTCTACACTTCAAATGCAACAGCAGCACAACTGCCAAAGTTGGCACGCAGGCTGAGCCTGAGCGACACGCAGCACCATTCAGGCCCCTGCTGGCCCCACCAGGGTGGCCTTGGGCCACAAGAGCCGCATGCCACAGCTCCAGGCCCCCACTTGCCACGCTTCCCCACTGGGAGCGCGGCCAGCAGGGAAACAGAAGCCGCGGCGCGAGGCTCATCGCCCCTTCTGGCCCCGCCCCCTGCTGGACAGGGCTACTGGAAGGGAGGAGCCAGCCCTGGCCATGACCGGCAAGAGGGTGGGTCGGCGCAGCCTGCCTGAAGCCGCTGCTGCCAGTGGGAGCTGGCCCCGACCACCGGCGGGCAGCTTCTGGTTCCCAGCTGGGGCCGGCTCCCGCTGGATGGCGGCCTCTGGTTCCCGGCTCCTGCTGGCAGCGGTGGCTCCAGGCGGGCAGAACCGACCTGCCCTCTTGCTGGCCGCAGCTGGGGCCAGCTCCTGCTGGCAGCAGCAGCTCTGGGCAGGCCGACCCGCCCTGCTCCCCTCCAGCAGCCCTGCCCAGCAGGGTGCGGGGCCAGCAGGGGCCATCAGCCCCGTGCCACTGCTGTCGGCAGGTGCTGGGGCCAGGAACCGGAGGCCGCCACCCAGGGCGAACCAGCCACAGCCCCGGCCAGGAGGGAACCCAAGGCCTGGCCCCACCCCCAGCACCTGCTGAGGGTGCAGTTGGCGGGGCCGGCACGGGGGCTGGCAAAGGTTGCTGACCCCTGCTGTAGCTCTTCAGTGTGCACACAACCTACACTGATGGGAGGGTTCTCCCTTTCCTGTAGTTAATCCACCTTCCCAAGAGCTGGTAGCTAGGTTGATGGAAGAATTCTTCCATCGACCTAGCGCTGTCTACTCTGGGGCTTACATCTGCACAGGTATGGCACTCGGGGTGTGGATTTTTCACACTTCTGAGCAACATAACTGGGTTGACCTAAATTTTTAGAGCAAGGGAATCAAACATGCAGCCTACATGCAGGCTACATCCTGCCCCTGAAGCTCTTCCATCCGGCTCGTGACTCCACTCCATGGGACCACATTCTCTCCCTAATAAAGAGTGCCCCAATACTTTGATTTATGGTATGTATGGCCCACTTGAAGTACATTTAAGTCAAATATGGCCTGCCATAGCAAATGAATTTGACACCCCTGCCTTAGAGTATGCCAAGCCTTTGTTCTAATTTTGTTCTTTCTTAAAACCATACTATCTAGAACAGAACAGCAAAGCAAAAATGTTATGTGGCCTAATCCATTATATCATACCACGAAGATGTTGAGATTGTTATTGTGAAGTCACCCAACACAGAAACTGGACCAAACCACTGCACCTGATATCTTGTAAGAACAAACGGATTTCCCAGACTCAGGCATATAGTTACAGGGAGGAAAGAGTCTCTCTCTCTCTTTCTCACATACGCACGCACGCACGCACGCACGCACGCACGCACGCACGCACGCACGCACGCACGCACAAATTATGAAACCCATCAACTTTGATAGTGACTCTCTTAACTACAACAATGACACCGAAGAGCTTGCTAGCATAGCATGCCTGATCTGGGCCTATTTTGATAGCACCTGTCAGCAGGGCCAGATTAAGATGTGCGGAAGCCCTAAACTATGTCAAGATTCAGAGGCCCCATACCATAAAAAATAAAGAGAAAAAAGTATATTACATTTTAACAGAAAAGGTCATGAAAAAAAATAAATGATAAACTGTTAGATTTGCACATATACATAAGCAAAGATGCAACAAAAACAACTAAATAAAACATACATCTTGCAAAAAGCCTTATTTGCATTATCAATTTCAATGATGATAAATCTTCTTAGTTATCTCCGACAAATTTAAAGGTCACTCATAATGTGAGGCCCTAAGCCATGACTTACTTGGCTTGTGCCTAAATCCAGCACTACCTGTCAGAGCCTGGAGCAAGGTGGGGTGAGCTGTGCCTCTGTGTTTTAGGGAGCAGACTGCTTTGTCTCTCTCTGTTCATGGGTTCTCATGTGTCACCATTATGAATTCTCATAAATAAAGTAGTGTTAGGCTGCAACTTTCCAGCAAGAGTATTTATATTTTTAATCTAACTTTTCTGTCTGTATCCCTCAAACACAACGATCGCTATACCACACACATAGTGCCTGCTCACAACTTGGTGGTTGTAGAGGAGGAGAGAACGGACAGCTTCTCCACACATTCAGTGCTGCAGCAGCACAGCTACACCATGGTAGCACTTAGTGAAGACATGACCTACACTGATGGGAGGACTTCTCCTGTCGGTGTAGGTACTCCACCTCCACAAGAGGAGGTAGTGGCTCCTAAGCAATGCAGTTATACTGACATAAGACTATAGGCCAAGCAAGCCATAGGCTTTTCTCCCTCTCAAAGCACAAGCCCTTGCCATTTGAATCAAGGCAGAATCTCTTTTGGCTGTGGCTGTATTATGTGTTGTGAGCCACACTCCAGTAGGCCTGAATTTTTCCACCAAGGATGTGCAATGTACCCACTGCATTGCAGCACACATAGGGTATGTCTACACTGGCAAGTTAGATCGATTTAAGGAGGCTTAAGTCGACCTAAACAAAGTTGCATCTACACTGGGCTTTTATTAAGTTGATTTAAGCCCTTCCTTAAGTCAACTTAATAGGAGCTTAAGTCAACTTAATAACACCTCCTCTGAGGTTGACTTAAGCCTTAAGTCAACTTCTTAAGTCGACTTAAAGCCAGTGTGGACGGGGATTAATGTTGTCAACCTTATTAAGTTGACTTAAAGCAGTTAAGTTGACTTAACAAGGTCAACTCAAGTTGATTTAAAGTATTGCCACTCTGTTAGGTTGACTTAAGGTTGACTTTAAGTCGACTTAAAGTCGACCTGTTGACTTAACAAAGTCGACTTAACTTTGCCAGTGTAGACATAGCCATAGTGCCTTACGGAGCACACATCCAACTTCAGGATTTCCAGGGCAAAGTCAGCTGTGTGGGGCCCATGGCAGACTTCCAGAGTCCATATTTTTGGAAAATACAGGAGAGTTTTGCTGCTGAACAGACTTTCCAACTTCTATGGGGCACTTGAGCTCTAAGCACCTAGATATAGGGTATAAGTGAGCACAACAAATTATATGCAGCATTGCCAACTCCTGTGATTTTACTGCAAGTCATATATTTTTTCTTGGAGATCCAATCCCTAAAGACCTGTGTGTGATTAGATAAGAATTTCCTCTTTTTGTTGCTTGTTTGTTTGTTTTAAATCTCATGATTTTTTTCAGATCTAACATGGTTTTTTTAACACTTGATATTGAGGATACTGGAAATGAAAAAAAAAAATTATTTAGACAGCATGTGACAGGCAGTTGCAGTGGGAGCTGCAGGGAACAGGGTGAGAGAGCCAGACAGCCCCAAAATAATAATAATCATGTCCCAAATGTCCTGCCTGCAAGGATGATGTAGGGCAGAAGCGTTAGACAGCCTTAAAAAAAAACCCATCTCCTCCAGGAGGCCCAGACTGCACCTGGATCACACATCCAGAGAATCTTGCAGCAGATCAAAAGCTGACTAGTATTCTATTCGGTTCCTCTTTACAGCTCCACTGTACAGGGACTGCAGATATAGATTACCAGCCAGTTCTTTCTGCAGAGCAGGCTACAGGCAGAAACTGTGCCTATTAGTCAACTGCCCTTTGCTGCCAGCTTCCTCTGGCCAAAATGTAATTTTCATTGCAATGAAAATTAATGGGATTTGCAAGTGCTCGTCATCTCCCAGAATTTGGCCCTTGGTACAGAAAGAAACAAAACAGTCCTACCTAGATTCCTTCTGCAGCAAGGGCACAAACCTTTACACAGATGAGGAGCTGGAAAGGGAAACTGAAATTCTATACTGTTTCCATCTGAAGTCAGCAGCTCCCACATGTAAACGTTACTGCAGCTTGTAGTATAGAGTTACACCCAGCCTGGCCTGCAGGGAAGAAAAAAGTGTTCAATCTACTGTAAAGAGGTTGTGTTCTTGGGTGGAGGTCTGTGCTCTATATTGACCAAGAGTCCAATTCTGCCTTTTAGGGAAAAGGTAGCAAAAGTTAGACAATGATGAGATGTGGTTATGTTTGAATTAGTCCAAATAAAAAAGTCTACAGCGCCCACCCAAGGACTGAGTTAAGATCACATGTGGTAAAAAAACAAAAGGAGAATGCACTTGGAAATTAATGGACTTAAAGTAATGTGCTGGAAATTAAGCCTAACTGGCGGACAAAGTAACGAGGCAATGGGCAGAATAACCCAACACTTTCCTCTTCTTTTGAGATCCTTAAAATACTTTTGGTTCTTCCCTAAATACCAGGATGGAAGACAGATGGATGGAAAGAAGCAATTTTTGTCAACATAGCTGCCAGCCCTCTTGTTGTCTCCTGGGACCCACCATAATTGCCTTCATTGTGCTTATCCTGAAAGGTGTCCTGACTGGACAGGACCACAAAAAGGAACTCAAATGGCAATGCTATATCCAGCAGCCAGGCCTGGATTCAGGGGCCTCAGGGCCATGGACAACAGACCTGGGATCCCAGCCCCGCACCACCATGGAGGACCCACCTGGGCCAGCGCTGGGGGGGCAAAGGTCACACTCCCACCCCACCCCTGGGACAACTGGTCCACCCCTAGGAGTGGGGTGGGTTGGCCCTGTTCACTCTGCTCCATTCTGGGGGCAGGGCCAGGGCTAGTTGGTGCATGGTGAGGCTCCATTGCAGCCTTCCTGGGCGTGGCCCGAGCCCTGCCTCCAGAACGGAGCAGAATGAACAGGGCCAGCCTGCCCTGCTCCCAGGGGTGGACCAGCTAGCTCAGGGGCAGGGTGGGAGCACAGAGCCTGGCCTTTGGCCCAGGGCTCCCCCACCAGCACTAGCAGGCCAGGGGCCCTCCCACTCCCAACGCCCTCCCCCCCAGCACTCTATGGGTGGCTGAGCAGGGCATGGGAGTGGGGGGCTGGATTTGCAGGAGCTGTAGGGGATGGAACCTGAAGCCCCCTGCTAGCAGTTTTGGCTAAATCCTGGTAGCTGAGGGTTGAATTCTTGCTGTCCAGCAGCTCCAGCCCATCTCAACTAATGTATTCTCTTTCTTTCCTCCAAAAGAGCAGGTATTACCATTTTTAATACCTGCTAAAAGACAGTCAATTAGGGCAAGCACACTGCCAACAATTCCAGGCCCCAAGGCAGAACAGTCCTATCCCACCTCTTCTGCCCACAGCCCCACCTTAACCCTCCCCAGCTCCACCCCAGGCCCCACTCCCTCTGTCGCTCAGTCCACTTGCTGCCGTGTCCCTCCCTCTCTCCCACTCAGTCCCCATCCTCTCCTCCGCACTCTCCCTTCCCCTAAACAGTGAGTGATAGCCAGGGGTGCTAAGTGGGAGGTAGGGAAGGGATACAATAAGCAGTAGCTGGGGGGGGGCAAGCAAGGAAGAAGGGAGAGGGACACAAACAGTGAACAAGGTAAAGAGACTGGGTGGCAATGAGGAACGACATGGCTAGCAACAAGCAGCAGGGTCTGGGATGGACGGTGGGTGTGGCCATGGATGGAAGAGATCCAGGCCCTTTTAAATTGCTGGGCTCCTGGGCAATTGCCTCCTTTCCTCCCGCATCCCCAATCCCCCCACTGGTGGGCCTCACCAGGGGATTTTCTCTTATAAAAGCTCTCTACAACAAAAGGGAAAGGGAATAAGGGATATTGTTAAAACAAAAGCCCTACCTAATACTTCGCATTTCTAATGCTTTGACCCCTTTTCACCCTTCTTTTCTGGATCTTTAATAAAAGCTTTAAAAGATTTTTAATGGTGGTTGTTGCCATGGAACTAAATAGGCAAAGTTTGCTATAGTTAAAACCTCAAATTTCATTTAGCTCTTTAGTGTTGTATAGTGACAGGGTTATGCGAACACCTTTGATTCTCTGGGCCCCTTTATTCTGACCAAATTAACAACCATTCTTCTAGGCATTTGTATAAAGCTATTTCTGTATTAGTCTGGAAGCACTGGAGAAGAAGTGAAGTTTGGGGATCTTACAGATTGGACAAATGATAGCTCTAACGGTCCTCTCCTCTCCTAAAGGACGATTCTGATCTCACCCCAATTTTGTACACTAGTATCATTCTATTGACTTCAACAAAGTTACATTTGATTTTGCACCAGCAAAAGTGAAATCAGAATCAGGCCTCTCTTGCTGGAAGACAGACTCGCAAGTTAATCTGTTGAAGCCTGCTGTACATGTGTTCTGCACATAACCCACCTGGAGAATGCACAGTTCCAATGGCTAGCCAAGCCCTCAAATAGATATAGAAATGCATACCACATCTTTTTCCACCCCATTCTACCTCATTAGCTGAGGGCCAAAACCGTGTATGATTTCTCCTTACCTGACTTAAGACATAAGATGTTTTTAAGTCCAGGATCAATGGGTAGTAAGTATACTTATAGGACAATAGGCTAATATTTAGTGCAAAGGAAAAGAAACATTAAATTAGCCAATAAAAATAGAGATCCACTTCTTGTATAAGTAGTTATATTACGCCTAGGAGCTCTAGTCATGGACCAGAACTGTGTGCACTAGGCATTGTACAAATGTAGAACAAAAAGACAGATAGTAAATTCTTTGGAACTGGAACTAGGTATGAGACAAGACAACAGATGGCTACAGAGATGGGAGTGCAAGAAAACAGTCAAAATGTGGGTCAGCATAAGCCATGGTCTCAGCATACCAGTGGCATTGCCATTAAGTTTTTTTGTAGGCATCATGACAAAGTTTTGAGGAGGCATTTGAACGTGGGTATTGAGGTAGCCTTGTGAGTATTTATGGGGTTCTTCTCCCAAGCGTATAAGGCAACATGTGAGAAAGCACTTAAGATGCTTGCTTGAAAATTTAATGAGCAAGTAATGGAGTCTGGTATCATCATTGCTTGTGTTCTAAGCACAATAGATAGAAAGATGGCTTGCTTTTTAAATGGTTCTCTGATGTTCAGTCCTAGCTGGTTTCATTTAATTGTCAAAGATTAATGCTCCCATTTTCCGTTGGCGTTCTAGCTTAGAAAATGTATTACAGTTCACCTTATGGAACAGTATGTTACTATACAAAATATCAAGGGGTAGTTATAGTGCCCTGAAAATGAGCACTGAAAAAGAATTCAGTGGGACTATCTGAGAAAAAGATAATATATGCAACCAATCACTAGCTACTGCCGAGGGGTAGAAAGAGTGAAAGGCTAGAGCTGGCAAATCAATTGGGTTTTGATTTAATTCATGTCAGCTCAAAAAAAAATTAAAAATTTCAGTTCAGATCAAGCCAAAGGTGATTTTAAAAAAAAATTTCAGCAATTTGAAAAAAATCAGATTGGGAGTTGAGGTATTTACCTGGAATAGGAAGATCTGGGTTCAAATCTCTGTTCCATAGCAGGGAGGGATTCAAACCTGGGTCTCACACATCACAAGTGAGGACCCTAACCCTTGGGTATTGGGCTTAGAGGCAGCATCATCACAACCACCTTTTGAATGGCATCTAAATGGCTCTGTGAATCAGGCATGAAAAATCTAATCTTTTCACTTTGACATTTTCAAAAATTCTCATTTTTTTCCCCCTGAAACAATTCACTGAAACTGACATGAATCCACACAACATTTCTGTCAACCCAAATCTGCATTTTTTGGCAAAACAGAGTTTGGGCCAAAGTGTTTCACACAGCTTTAAGTAAGACATGCTTCAGAATTATCCTGAAATATCCAGGACCACTTCCTCCCGCTGTAAAGCCACCAGCTGCTGGAGAATGAAGGGTTTCTGAGGCTCCTCCTTATGGACATTCCCATCCCCTCGGATCATCATATCTAGGAGAGAGGGCCCAAAATTTGCTCCAGCACAGAAATGGCTGCAGTTCCAACCCCAAACTTGGCACATACCCAAAGATATGTGGTCAAGCTCGCATTGTGGCCATCCAGCAGATACCACTGGCCACAGCTGCTCCTGGAAATAGGCTCTTCAGGAAAGAACAGTTTATAGAAGAGACATAATATAAGAGGTGGAGAAAGAATGTGTCACTGCCCCCTCCCTTCTTTGGCCCCCCCATTTTTCCTACCCAACATCAAAGTCCAGCATGTAATCTTATTGATCCTCTGAACTACTGGTAGAATTAGAAATGATCCCTACATTGCGTATAGGGTGACCAGATAGCAAGAGTCAGGATGGGGTTCAGGGTAATAGGCACCTAAAAGACAAGTCCTGAATATTGGGACTGTCACTCTAAAATCAGAACATCTGGGGACCAAGACTGTGTATGACCAAGGACCTATTTAATATACAAATCCACATCTACATAAAAGGCATATTTTAGTACTTGCCAAAAATCTCAAAGGATTTGCTGCACTTTTCGTCAAAGCTGATGTGACAGTTTAGACTTTTCACAGTGGAAGGAGGAACCACAGGAAGGACATAATAACTGAAAACATAAAGGCAAAGAACAGCAATTTCCAATAGATATAGTCAGACACAACAGTGAATCACTGGCAGACTGAAAAAGATGCAAACAATTTCTCTTTTGTATATCTTCTAAAACAGATGCTTTAATAAATGCTGCCCTTCTTTAGATACTCTATCTAAATAGATAACTGTGTAACAACTAGAGTGCAGTAAGGTCTAGTTTTTCTTTAAATTATTCATAAATAATAAGATTATCACACAAATTGAAGAGAATCAGGAAACTCAAAGTAAAAATGAGGTTTTGTTCTGAAGAGTGACTATGTTAAAATGCCATGTTGTTTCTTAACTCCTCTTCTCCCTATGTATATCCAGAGTCCTGTCAGTTGATCTGAAGGACTAAAATCATATACTTTTTATTCCAAATAGTGCTGTAGAGGCTATGCCAGTCTCGGAATGGGAACTGGATTCTGTCTAGCTTGCTTATCAACAGGATTGTTAGCTAAATTCCAATTGCAGAATTTTTATATTTGGTGATTAAACCAACTTGGCTTTCAAATCCCAGTTAGTTTGAAGGGTTGGCACTCAGAAAACATCTTTTTTTTATGTGTGAACTGAGCAGATTCCCAGAATTCCACTGTTACATTAAGTGTTCTTCTGAGTCTAAATACACTAAGGCTGCCCCTGTTGTGGGAAATATATACCGAGATAATTTTTTTTAAGTGCACATGATGTATTCAAAACTGGCTAAAGGGAAGGAGAACTGTGTCAGTCTCCCAGCCAGTTACAATAGTGTACCACTTACGTTTCAGACAAAATTAATCAATAGGTCTCAGAATGCTTCACACACATTCATTAAGCCTCACAAAAACTAAAATAGGTAAAGAGCATTCTGAATCATAAAAGCTGTATCACAGAAACCATTCAGAGAACACACTAAAACTGAAATGCCTGCCCCTAGAGATGTGCAGGTGCTACTTCTGCAGAAATCTGACAGACAACACTTCTTCACTGTAATGTCCCCTCTCACAAAACCACCTCAGGAAGGCATGTCACAGCAAACTTAAGAGTTATACCTCAGGGTAGTGGTGACATAGCAAATGTGTGGTTTTCAGAAAAATCACCAAGTGTCCAACCAACACAAGTTTTTCTGGAGTTACCATTTCTTACATATACCAAGTAATTACCACATTGTAATTGTAAGGAACTGCTTAAGTTGAATTAAGGAAACTCAAGTGTAGATACAGAGTAAATTAAGTCCACTTAAGCCTGCTTAAGTTGACTTAATTTACAAGTGTAGACGCATCCTCAGTGAGTAAGGGATCTTAGGTTTCTCTTTGTTTCACAATACTCCTGAACATCACAGAATGTCACCAAACCTGAAATATATTTTCTTGCATCCACTTTCAGGTTACACAGCAATATACCTCATTTCTGAAAGCGCTCACTCTTATCACAGATGTTAGCAAGCTTTTTCCGGTACCCATGGCGAGGAAGATAAGATCAGAAATACAGCAGCAGCATGGAAGGAAATGCAGTTGTTGTGTTATTCTTTTATTACGATACATGCCACCAAGCTGAATTTCTTTTTAATCAGATTGGCTATGTCTCCACTTGTAAGTTTAAGTCAACTTTAACTAAGTCGAAAGTCGACTTAGTTAAGTCGACTTAGTGTGTCCCCACTTAAAAATAAAGTCGACTTAAAGGGGAACTTAAAAAGTCGACCTAGAGCGTCCACACTGGATGCTCTAGGTCGACTTTGTGGGGCTAGGGGGACCTAGGGCAGGTCCACAGGGGCAGGGGGGCACCCTTTGCCCAATGCCAGGGGGCTCAGCCTTTACCCCATTGTACCTAAGTACAAGAGGATAAAGGGGGTCAGGGACCCTGGCAGGGCATAGGGGAAAGGTGGGCAGGGCTCTGCCCTGCCAGGTGGGGGGGCATGCCAGGCTACCCCTGTGCAAGTTGCTTAAGTCGACTTAAGAAAACTGTCATGTAGACGCAGGGTAAATTAAGTCAATTTAAGCAAGCTTAATTTACCAGTGTAGACACAGCCATTTTGTTCAATTGAGGCAAGGAACACAGTTTCTGTGTAACAAACAAGGAGTCTGGTGGCACTTTTAAAGACTAAAATTTATTTATCTCATGAGTTTTCGTGGAAGAAAATCTCACTTTGTCAGATGCTTGAGGAGGGAGAACTTACAAATACTTCTCCATTTCAAGTGTCTGATGAAGTGGGATTTTCTCCCACCAAAACTCATGCGATAAATAAATGTGATCATCTTTAAAAGTGCCACAGGACTCCTTGTTTGTTTTTCTGAACCAGACTAACACGGTTATCCCTTTGAAACAGTTTCTGTGTAGACATCTATAATGGCACCTTTTTTATTTAAAACATAGACAAATCTTAATAGGGCACCCAGCATAGCAGGAGACATTCTCTCCACCACCCTCACTGCTTTTCTCCCTCACTTGCTAGTCAGACACCAACCTCCACCTGTTTAGCTTCACTTAATCTTCCCTTACAGGGAAATGCCCTATGCAGAGTGCTACTTGGTGTTGACCACCAGCGAATAAGAGGATACATCACAACCTTATATTTATGGACTAACGTGAGGGTCGGGCAAGGCTGTCTAATGCGGAAAATGTGTACACACAAGCACTACTGCAGAACAGCCTAACCACTCTTGATTTGAGTGGTTTAATTGTTGCGGGGCAAGAGGGTGTTGCCGCGCAACAGGGAAAATGCTCGTGTGTACACTACCAGCTTTATTGCACGGTAAGGAGCCTTATCGTGCAATAAAGTGATCGTGTGTACATGGCCTGAATGGAGAAAGTCTGGGTTAGCCATCAATTTACTACTCTATTGCAGTCAAAAGGTAAAACCTCTTCACACCAATGGGATTGGTCTGTAGGAACTCTGTAAGTGGACCTGCCTATATGAGATTGTGTTTTCTGCCACTGATGCGGTAGTTCTCCTTTTTCTGACTTTTTCCTGTCACAGTGAGCAGTGCAATGGGAGAAATTACTTCAGGTCCTCAGCGTCTGCAGCAATAGTTAGGAACCAGTTGCAGTGCTTCATTCATTACACTTTTTACTTCTTCGAGTTTCAGAATTAGGCAAGTTCCAAAAGTTTGGGGGTGGGGAGAAGAAGCAAGGAGAGTATTCTTATTTCAGCTTGGGAGAGGAAGGGGCCTGACTAGTTCTGTGTGACCGATGAAAATCCTAAATATGAGCAAAAGAAAAACACAGAAATAATAGGCCTGCCAGTTTTTTGTTATAAGGAAAGACTGGCCTGCTCATGGCAGCATAGTTATAACTCTCTTTCTGTAAAATTTTAGCTGTCTCCAGTTTTAAGCTCAAAAACAACACACAATAAGGCTCAAGAACTAATCTTGACATTAGGGACTGTCAAGTGACTTCACGCCAGCCCATCTGATTAGCTTACAACCAATATACTCCCTTGAGTTCTCAATGCCATCATTAAAGGAGTTGGTTTTCATGAGGGACTATTTAACAGTGGAGGGAAACTGTTTAAATAGAGCTATTAATTTTTCCTAATCAAGCAGTTTAACTCTGTTAAGTGTTTTATACCTTCTGGAAAATTCTCAGGTCTTTCATTGCTTATTCCTTTGATGTTATAGCAGTGGCTAATGAACAAATGCAACAGTAAAGACTGAACAATCTATGTAAAGCTGGTAGATATTTTTTTAAATAGCCCCTCCCCCATCATTATGGTATCGTCTCTTGATTTATTAAATCTGTATACCAGAGGTCCCTACTGGATCTCATGGACTTTCCTGCTTTTTTGCCCTTCACACTGATTAGGAATATATTGGTTTGGGGAATCATTTGTGTAATTTCTCATTCCATAGCCAGACCCCCACACCTGAAACCACGTTGGCTTGCTTGTTGGCTTTCCACATCCTTGGTCCTGGGCTTTGCAGACTGCACTGACCCCCAGGAACAAAACTCCTGGGGCATCTTATGGATGTAGAGAAGGTCTCCTATCTTCATTCACTCTCAGCCAATGAAGGCCAGCAGGGACCCACTCGGGGGAGGGAGCCGCCATGCTTGGCAGGGAATTGCTGGGGGGGTAAGGGGTGCTGCACCATGCTTCTCTGCCGCCCTGCCCTCCCACTCCCCAGGTTCCTCCTGTCACCCTGTTCTCCCTTCCCCTCTCCTTTCTTTCCACTCTTGTTCTGCTCCCCACATGGTTACCCTTGCCCTTTTGCCACCCAGCGCTGTCCCGTGGGGGAAGCGGGGCCTGGGGCCAATTGGCCAAAGTGGGTCCCCGCCCCCCAAGCTGGAGGGAAGCATGGCGCCTGCTCCGCCCCCCAGGGAGCCGGCCCTGGGCTGGGACGCCCAGGCTGGGGGAAGAGGGAGGGAGTGGAGCCGGAGCCGGCTGTGGGGGAGGGAGCCAGCCATGTGGGGCAAGCCGGCCCAGAGGCTGGGACCCATGTGCTCTGCCCTTGGGCCTGCCTGCTCCGCCCTGGGGGCGGGGAGGGCCAGCCCAGGGGCTGGGCATAGCCCTCCCGCCCCGCCCCGCCCCCTTCAGATGGGTGCCAAAGGCAGCGGGGCGACCATGGGAGGAGGAACTGCAGCACGCGCGTGGGCCCCCACTGTCCCGCTGGGAGTGGGACAGCGCGGTGCCCAGGGCAATCGCCCCGTTTGCCCCCCAGGGACGGCCCTGTTGCCACACCTGCTCTGCTCTGCTCCCCACACTCACTCCTGCCACTCCACATGACTCCTGACCTCCCTTCTCTTGCCACCCCTGCCCTGCTACCCCTACCACCCCACATAGCAGCATTTCCTAACCAGTGTGCCATGGTTCATGAATATTCATAAGTTAATTTGAGTTAATTTGAATATTCATGAGTGTTTGTTTGTTTTTTTAATAGTGGTGAGCCTCAAAAAAATTTGAAGGCATCAAGGTGTGCCACAGCAGAGAAAAGGTTGGGAACCACTGCCATATAGTGCCTAAGAAATAGAAGAGAAACCAATAATCTCCAGTTCCTGGCTTTATTTTAATTTCACTATCTTAACATTGCATTAACAACATTTTCTGGCTGCAATTACAGTCGATTGAAATGTAGCATTTTATTCTGTTGATGTAATAGTACTTCAGTCACGTCTTTCTGGCTGAGATATGTATTTTTAAAAGAAGAGGTAGTGTAATGTTTTTATTTGGCCATATGTTATTCCCTTCCTTTAGCGAAAGCACGGTGTCAGACTCAAGTGGCTATAAACCCATCACACAAGCAAGAATGGCTGGTTATGAAAGAATAATGGCCTGTAAGTCATGTAACCTTACCCCATTTTAATAACATCTCCTGGAAGTGGAAAGACCATTTTCAAGGTAAGGGTGCTCTGCTTTACCCACCACTTGTTATGCTTATCCTCTTATCTTGTCTCAAAACAAAGATGTGTTAGCTGCAGGGTATTCAATACACATACACCAGGGTCTTCTTATATCAGGGAGAAATCACATTTTTCTTAGGTTAATCACAGCATAAATAGCAATTTCTGTGAATTTCTTGCCGTGACCAACCCATGAAAAATGTGATTTCTCCACAGCATTTCACAGTCTTTGGGCCCTACACCACAAGAGGGCCACTAACAGTGCTGTCCCGTGGGGGGAGCGGGGCCCGGGGCCAAGTGGCCAAAGCGGGGCCCCACCTGCGGGGGACGGAGAGGGGAGACGGGCCGCCTGTGTGGGGGGCTGGAGCCGGAGCCGGCTGCGGGGAGGGAGCTGGCTGTGTGGGGCAGGCTGGCCCAGAGGCCAGGCTCCATGTGCTCTGCCATTGGGCCTGCCTGCTCTGCCCTGGGGGCAGGGAGGGCCAGCCCAGGGGCCGGGCATAGCCCTCCAGCCCCGCCCCGCTGCCTTCGGCTGGGTGCCAAAGGCAGCGGTGCGACCGTGCGAGGAGGGGACAGCACGGGGCCCATGTACCCATGGGGCCCAGGGGAATCGCCCCGTTCACCCCCCCCCCCAGAGACAGCCCTGGCAACTAGCATATTGTAGGGGAAGGTGTTGCACTATTGCCACCATTACTTCTGTGTTGCTGCTGGCAAGGGCGCTGCCTTCAGAGCTTGGTGCTCTGCCGACAGCCGCTGCCATCCACCCTGTCTTCAGAGCTGGGTGGCCAGAGACCCGATTCCACAGGAGACACCAGATTTTGTGAGCCGTGAGGTGATCTTCACAGCCATGAATTTGGTAAATCCCCAAACACACATCAATATCAAACACACAGCTCCATATCTGTAAAATTACTCGCTTCGTCTGAAGGGATGCAGTTCTTGAGAAGGGATCTTGGGTTATCCCAGCTTGCTCTTCTGGTGTCTCAGGCTATTTCTACACGACAGAGTCCTTTTTGCTGGCACACAGCCTCCGCTATGATTAGAGCTGTGGGTAGCGTCCACACAGCCATCCTTTTGTCAGTGGAGTGCATCCTCACTAGGACCACTTCCACTGACAAAAGAGGCAATGTGGCTCCCTGATGCCCACTCTGCCCCCCGCTTGCTGGGGACACAGAAACTATGCCTGGGGCCCCTGGCAGCAGGCTTGTCTGTCCCCCACCACGGGGCTCCCCTCTCCCCCGCTCCCTGGTTCCCACAATAGCAGGACTGCAGCCGCTGAAGCTCACTAGTCCCAGGGGTGAAGGGGACAACCCCCTCAGCTTGCCCCAGCAGTTGCCCACCCTCATGCCCCTGGGACCAGGGAGAGCTCCATTAGCTGAAGTTCCACTGAACCCAGGGACTCCTCCCACCCCCCACTTTACTGGTGAATTTCGTATGACAGCTCCCTATGACCACCCTAAGGGACACGGTGTCCTCACGGACACTCTTGCCTTAACTTTGCCAGCAAAATCCCTATGCCGCTTGCCTAGGTGGTTTTATTTTGTTGGGAAATGCAGGGCAGGTTTGTTGGCAAAGCGGGGAGTCTAGTGCGTACGCTAGCACTGTTTGCCAACAAAAGCTGACTTTTGTCAACAAAACTTCCTAGTGTAGACAAGGCTTAAATGAAGGAAAAACGACTATGATGTTAAACAAATAATCCCTTAGAGCAGAATTTTTGTTTTTCTATGTACAGTAACAGTCCCTCCTACTCATTTCCAGACATATCAGATGCCCTGAATTCAGTTAGTGGGTGAAGAAAGAAAACCAATGAATATGAAAAAATATAGCAAAAGCAATCGCTCCTTTGAGGAGGGGTGCACATTTCCCCTATTTGCCCAGCCCATCCACACAAGCATTAACAGGAACATTGCCAGCAGATTGAGGGAAGTGATTATTTCCCTCCTTTTGGCAGTGGTGAGGCCTCATTTGGAGTACTGTGTCTAGTTTTGGGCCCCCACTGCAGAAGAAATGTGAACAGATTGAAAAGAGTCCAGAAGAAGGTAACAAAAATGATTAGTGGGATGTAATACATGACTTATGAAGAGAGGCTCAGGGAACTAGGCTTGTTTAGTCTGCAGAAGAGAAGAATGAGGGGGGATTTGATAGCAACCTTCAACTACTTGAAGGGGATTTCAGGGAGGATGGAACTCGGCTATTCTCAGTGGTAGTAGATGACACAACTAGGAACAATAGTATCAAGTTGCAGTGGGAGAGGTCTAGGTTGAATATGAGGAAAAACATTTTCCCTAGGAAGGCAGTGAAGCACTAGAATGGGTTATCTAGAGAGTGGAGAATCTTCATCTTTAGAGGTTTTTAAGCCCTAGCGTGACATAGCTCTGGCTGGGATGATTTAGTTGGGGCTGGTACTGCTTTGAGCAGAAAGGTGCACTAGATGACCAACTGAGGTTCCTTCCGACCTTGATTTTTCTTCTATGATTCTATGTAAAAGATAGGCATAATTTGCCTCTTAACTTGCTGTGACTTTGTATCATGGTTAGAAGTCCTACAGAGAAGCTAGACTGTACTTGAATGACTAATATAGCTTTTTAGAAGACTACACATATACCTGTGCCCACATGAGATTCCACCAGTGGTTTCAACAGAGGGGCACATGTGATTCTTCAATTGACTGTGTACAGGATTGGACCTTCAGTAGCAAGGGACTATATTTGTTTGGCAGGTGTCCATTGGACAGGTTAATTCAGGAGCCAGTATTAACTTGGTGCCCTGACCAATTATACTTGTTTATATTTGTAAAAAGAGAGCTAAAAAGAAAAAATGAAAAATGTTTAAAGAGAAAAGAGACATCTTTGGAAATGAAAGCCCCCCAAAATCCACCTCAAAAGCCAATTAATGGTGCTAAGTTACAAGAATATTGTTACCTACCAAATCTTTAGAAGCACACAAATAGCTAAGGGCATCATAAATCTCACATTGCCAACATACAAAATTCATACCAAGTAGAAAGCACAAAGTAACTATAATTTCTGTTTCTTGAGAACACTAACTGTAATTCCTTAGGAATACATGCATCAATACCAGCCTATGGTAAAATTACATAGGTGGACAGGCATTTAAGGTTAGTTAATTTTTAATTTCATGTTTTGTTTAAAGACAGTGTTTATATTTTGAGATTCCTCATAAATGAGTGGGCTAAGATTTGGGGTCAGAGGTAAGCTTATTTTGTTGAATAAAAATGCATCGCTTGATAAGAATATATTTGTTCATTATTCCTGCAGAATAAGATTTATAATGTCTTTAATCAGTTCATTTCCCCATTTCTGAGAGCTTGGATTTTGTAAACAATTTGATAGCTAAATGCACTGCTGTCACTTAGCAACCTCAAGCAGTTTTTAAAACAAAAGTTTTTGACACTGTATTATACACTGTCTCTCTCTCCACACTGTGCTGCTAATTAGATGACCAGCTTCCTATTTGTTTTTCCTGGAAAGAACAAACTATTCCAAAGATTAAAAGACCTTATAAGGCACAGAGACTTTTAAACATTCTTTTTATCTACTACGAGAGTCCTGTGGCACCTTATAAACTAACAGATCTTCGGCATAAGCTTTCGTGGGCTATATGTTGCATCTGATGAAGTGGGTTATAGCCCACAAAAGCTTATGCCAAAGAAAATCTGTTAGTCTATAAAGTGCCACAGGACTCTCGCTGTTTTTGCTGTACACAGACTAACATGGCTACTCCTCTGGAAATTTTTATCTACTATCCTTCCTGCCACAGGGTAGCATGACATGTTTCAGGTTTATACCAACACACACACACACACACACACACACACATGAGAAGTAAGTCTTCTGGTGAGAAGAAAGATCAATTCACAGCAGTTAGTTTTGTGTGTGTGCGTATATATATATATATATATGTATATAGGCAGTGACCTATCTCCTCAGCTAAGAAGTTGGGCAACAATCCACAAAGGAAAGTCTCATTGGCTATGTCTACACTGGCAAGTTAGTTCGAATTAAGGAAGCTTAATTCGAACTAACTTAAGCCATGGCTACACTAGGCTTTCATTAGTTCGAATTAAGGGCTTCCTTAATTCGAACTAATTAATTCGAATATGCTATTCGAACTAAGGGTTAATAGTTAGTTCGAATTAACCAATGTGGCCATGTTAGTTCGAACTAATTGCTTAGTTCGAACTAACCAGCCCACTGAACCAATTTTAGTTAGTACAAATTAACTTAATTGTTTTTACAGATTTTATTGTTGGAGGATATGTATTTTTCAAAACACCAGCAATATTTGAAAATTTCAGAAAGGGGATGAGGGTTGATGCTGAAATCCTACATTTTTCAGTTGTGCCATGAAGTTTTCATTAAACAAATGGAAAGATTTTGTTTAATTCTATGTCTGGAACGATGGCAGATCTGACTGAGAAGTCATTTTTGTTGGGAATACATTGAGCTTCTATAGCATGTTTCCAGTAGCAGACCTGAAAATATTTAAGTTAAGTCTTGCAACTCTCTTGGAAGAGGTATAAAAGAATAGAAGTGTAAAAAAGGAAATCTTTTAATTCACCACTAAAGTGTAGTTATTTCTGAGGAACACACTTACAGTTTTACAGTGCACAGAGTAACTTTGATAGCTTCAGAAGTGATATGGAGAACACTGCTCCCAACGGTAAGAGGGCCTAGGCGGGCTGTAAATGCTCAAACAAGAATTTGGCCAGAGCACTGGGATTAACGTCTTCTCTTAAGAGCACCACGGAATCTTTATCAACTATGCATTGTGAGGACCTCCATTGTATAACTTCAGAAACTGGCCAAAACATCCATTTTAAGTCATTGTATCATCATTTTCATTAACACCTTTAGACCTTTCAGACAGAGGGAAATGCTCTGCTACAGATGAATAAATTTGCCTGGAGAGTTTTCCCACTTTGATGATCAAAATGCCCCTGCCATTCATGTGTTTAATTGTTCTGAGAATCAGAATAGGTAACTCCAATATTTTCTGCTGCTGGCTGGTACTGGGCAAATCACTGACTATTAAAGCTCCCTTTGCTATTTTTGCCTTCTGAGACATTCAAAGAACTAGTCCACTGTGACAGCAAGATCAAACAATACCAATTCAGACAACAGGCAATGTATTTTTGTATTTGTTTTGATATTTTATCTGATTTATGTGGACTGTGCATAGCAGTGGGGAAGAATGCTAGCATAGCTCAAAGCATTTTGTTTAAATACATCCCTGCAGTGAGTATGTTCTACTGTCTGCATTAAGTGGCTTCAGGCCTCCTTTTAAAATCATAGATCAAGGTTTTCTTGGTAAAACTGGCTTTGGATTTAGGTGCAGTGCATCTATCATCTAGAAGATTGCCTAAATTCTGTGACAGACTTGTTAATCACTCAGCCAGTAGTCCATATATCCATGGTGATGGGAACATAACATCCAAGAAACTGGTCCATTTTTTTTTAAACATACACATTCAGGAAAAAATGGCTGTTTTTCCAAAACTTCTATTTTTTTTCATAATATCTTTTAATTACAAGGTTCCTACAACTCTTCCTTTCAGTAAACAAAATTTTTCAGGTTTTTGATTTTAAAGGTTTAGTAAACTCTGTGAAATGGAAACAATTTCAACATTTATTTTTTCCCAACTAGCTCTGATATATAGGCTTTTTGAGGGCTCATGCATTTACCCAGGTGAAACCCACCTTCTGTAGATCTCAAGAGGTGCATGAGGATGCGGGTTCCTCTCAAGTATTTGTAGAAAGATCTTCTTAGCAAGGTGCTTCTCTCCTGCAGGTCTCAAAAAGGAGGAAAAAGAAATCCTCCTCCTTGCTCCCTTCTTGTTCAGCCTCACCTGCACCTTTGCTGCCTAATACCGTGTTAGGAATAGTTGAAAAGAAATTGTGAATCCACTAGCCTAACAGTGAGGAGTCAGTTTAATGGATGAATGAGGTAAACCCCCAAGCTTGATAGCATTTAGTATCAATTCATCAGTAGAGTACAGTTCACTGCAACTTGGGCAAATGGACTGCTTAATGGGTAACAGATCACCATTACATACTCTTCTGTATAAAAATGTAAAGAATTAGAGCATCCCCTATCTACCCTCCTCTTATTTTTTTCATCCTTCTTAGCTTTGAGTCCAATTCTTTCCTACTAGTCAGAGCATAGGTCTTCCTCTACCTTTCTTTATGTACACACACTCCTTCATAGCCCATGCTCCCATTTTTCTCTTCTTTGTTGGGTTTCTCCCCCTACTCCTTCCATCCAAAATCCCAGACTTCCTTCCTTCATTTTAAGCTACATGACTGCTTCTTTCACCACACAGTTTTGCTGTCTCACTCTTGGAATAATACAATCATCATGCTTAGGACAGATTATTCACTGAAAGATTTTTAACAAGCATCCTTGAGGTGTCAGGAATTCAGGACAGAAGAGTACTATTAGAGCAATTTGATCATACTCTGGCCACTGCAAAATGGTTCCTTGCTTTATAGTCACCATTGCTTGTCATTTTAAAAACTGGCCTGGAGAAAATAATATGGCTTCTGTAACTTTTCTTGAAAAGCTACTTCTAATAGCCTCACTTCTAGGAAAGATCCCCAAGATTGAGCCCAAATGTTCTATTCTCAGTTTTCAAAGTAGCATTTGAGTGAGGTACTAGAGATTTTTTCATGCAGGTAGAAAATTGACAAGCATGGAAAATATCCAAGAAATTATAACATGCACAGAATTACCTCATCTGTAAATTCTTCATCCAAACTGACATCTTCCACCGCAGGCTGGTAATCAAAAGAAGAGGAAAAGTCTCATGAAGACGGATTGTGAAAACCTCAGGAAAAAACCCCACAATTCTGAACTAGACTGCTGTTACACTGGAGTGAATCTGAATCAATTTGTGTCAAGGCAGTTGCTCCAGATTTACAATGGTTAAATAATTAACTTTAAATTATTGAAAAAAAATGCCTTTTCGAATCCAGCTATTTTTTTCTTTAAAAGATACGGTAATGCTATGACAAAACTATCCTGAATCTGTATATATTCACTAAACAGTGTGCATTTTATTTGCCTGTTGTTTAACTAAGTAAGGAGTAAATATAGGTTGCATCTGATAAAGAAAACATTAGGGGAATATATGGGAAAGAAGACTAATAGAAAGGGCTACGGGTGAAATGTCTATTACACAAGACTATAGGTGAATTATCAAAAACAGACTTGTGCAATTAACATGTCAAGACTGAATACAAATGAAACAAGATTATTTATAAACAGACTATTCTGGAAATCTGAAGGCAATAAATCTTTCACTGGGGAGTAAAAGAAAGCATATAAACACTTAGGGCCACATTTTTCAGAAATTTAGTCCCCAGTAAGGTACTGCTCATTATTTGGTACCTATATGAGATAGAGCTGCTGGCTTCTGAAGCAGACAAGGTTACTTAGGGCTTGATCCTCCAGTCCTTATCCCAGGAAAATATCCCCAAGGAAAGTAATCACTTTTTTAAAAAAAAAAACCAAATTGAAATCAATGGGAGTTTGCCTAAGCAGACTCCAAGACCAGATCCACTAAAACATATGTTCTCATTTCATTACCATCTTTAAAGTTTATGGGCCCAATCCCATTTACTTTACTCACAGAAGTATTTCCACTGAAAGTCAATCGGTAAAGTAAGGAGGATTCAGCCCTTTATCCTTCCTTATTTATTCCCCTTACACAATGCAGTACACATCCTTGCTGAACCCCTACTGATATAAAATTGATTTAGCATAAGTGCTGTACTTAAGTGTTTGTGACTGAGTCATGCCCAGATACTGGTAAATGCATTTTAAAAGGTTTTTTGGCATAAAGGGGGAAGGTTTGCACACAGAAAAGAAATAAAGATGTTTGTCTCCTTCCTCCACAGATGGCATGTTTAAAAAATGTGAAAATCTTTTGTGGGGGAGAAACAAATGGCCAATTGGCCAAAAAGTGACATTTTTCCCTACATGGATTTGAATAACCCACCAGTTCCTTCGGAATAATCCAATCATTAGTTTTTACCCAGCAGCATTTAAAGTTTAGCCCAGAGAGAAGTTAAATTTAATAATTACTTTTAAAGAAGGAACGTTCTCTGCATTTAAATAATTGTTGTGGATGTCATAATGTAGGCACCGGAGATAGAACAGCTCAAACCCACAAAGATATTAGACTCCTCGTTTCCACTGAAAATCAGCCATAAAGGCCACTCAACAGCCATCAGGTCATAACAATTTCCATTCACCCGGAATTAAACAGTCACACTTTATAAGCCTTTTAGGGGGAAAAAAGCACTAATAAGAAGGGTTAAAATTATAGAGGTTATAAACAGTTAAGATGTTATAGGCTATTATTATGGAATAAATTAGACATTTTGGATGATAATTTATTAATAATTTCTATATTTGTAAACTATAAACTATTTAAATTTTATATTAAGGTTTTGTTTTATGAATAGCTTTTAAAGAATGAACAGCTCTATTGCCCATTACCAAACTCTGCTATTTTTTTTAAAAAACTGAAATTTAAGCACACCAAGAATACGGATCTAGGGTCCGAATTTAAATAAGGAACAAGTATACAGTCTGCTTATTTTTGGTTTATCATGAGCACAAAAACATAATCCCATCATCAATGAAATGACAAAGACTGACAACTATTACTGTAGCCTGGTCTACACTTACTGTGAAATCTGGCAGCAGTCGACAGGAAATATGCAAGTTACCTAAAGTAGCTTGTGCATCTCCCATTGACTTGACTTCCTAAATTGTAAATAGTGAGACGTCTTGATGACACTGCATAGATAGGAAATGTCCTTCTAAGGGTGAATTTCTTTGACTGACTTCCAGATTGATTGAGCAGGTCTCCACTTCCTTCAATCGATCTGAAAGCGCCAAATTCGCTGCTGTAACTGAAGATATACCTTGGAGGCGTGTAATGAATTTATATTTTAGCATTTCTCTATTGTGATGTATTGATTACTTTGGTTTGCTGGAAGTTACAGAGGTGAGCCAGTGAGACAGCTAAACATTCTGGTTTGGGTTGAACCAAAACTGAATTTTCTGACAAACTGAAGAGTTGGAAATAAAATATTTTGGGTATTTTAAGAAAAAAAGGAAAGGAAAATAAGGACTAGTTTCACAGGAATGGAGGAGAAAGAGGAGGTCATCTCCTTATGTCCAATAGCCTAGTTGTTAAGACACTCATTTAGGATGGGAGAAGCCCAGGTGTAAGTATCCACTCTGGATCAAGGACCAGGAACAGGGGTGGAGGGTGAGGTTCCACCTTCCAGGTGAGTACCCTAACTAGTGCGTTATGGAGTGACTCTTAGTGTCTCAGGCCCAATGACTATTCAAGTATTTTATATAATATGGAAAAGCTCCAAGGGGAGAGATCGAGACACCCCGCCCTAGAGTACCTCAAGGTTAGGGCACTCTCCTGAGGGCGGGAATACCTGAGTTCCAGTTTCTGCTCCAGAGTGGGATTTTGAACTTAGGTCTGCCTCTTCCCAAGAAAGAGTACCCTAACCAAACAGGCTGCTGGGTGTAAATATGGAAGGGGACACCACCAAAACTACCTGTTTTGTGAATGGTGTCTGAATATTGTTGAGTCTAGCTCAAAAAACTGAAATGTTTTGTTTTGAGAATGTCTAATTGTTTGTTAAGACATTTCCAAAAGTGTCTCTCATTTTGACTGCAGCCGCTTGGTGAAATTAAACACAAGTGCACTAAATGTTTTGGTGGATCCAAATCTGTATTTTTCAGAAAAAAAAAATTAATCCAGATTTTTGCCCATCTCTAGCCTACATTTTTAAATGCTCTTGCATCACGATGCCTCGGTACAAAATACAAGTTTGAGTACATTTTAGAAAAAGTTGCTAAGCTAGAAGATAGCTAATGGCCATAAAGCAGGTCTTTAATCTAGAAACAATCATAGATCTGGTTAAAGTGGATGAGTGTGTCAGCATACTTCTTTGGGTATGTCTACATACCTATTAGACACCCACAGCTGTCTTGAGCTCACAAGGCTTAGGCTGAGGGGCTGTTTCACTGCTCTGTAGGTAGCTGAGAGCTGGCTGGAGCCCAGATCTAGGACCCTGTGATGGTCACAGCAGTAAAAAAGCCTGAGAGTCAGCTGGCACAGGCCAGCCACAGGTTTTCTTTGCTGTACAGATGTATCCTGCACTGAGGCTAAATGGAAGGAATGCCCTTTTGTGTAGTGAAAGCTGAGGCTACCATCAAAGGCACAGGGCTGCAGGGCAAAACTAACTCTGTGTGAGATGGGGGATTTTGTTGGGACTGACTGGAAACCCAAGAGATTGATTGGCTGTAGCTCTGTGTTTCTGTGTGAGAAAGGCAGTAAACGAGAGGAGCCATGGGAAGTGGGGCCCTTAGGTCAGGTCTACTACACTGCCCACTGTTTTCGGCGGCAGTTGAAGGAAGATACACAAGTTACTTAAAATAATTTGTATGTCTCCCTTCGACTTCATTACATCTGACATATCCACTGCACTGAATTGAAGGAAGACCCCTTCTCTTCCTCCCTCCCCCCCCCCCCCAGCCAAATCAGTTCTTCACAGACCTGATCAGTCAATCCGGAATATCGATCTGACAGAGACGAATTTGCCACCGTCAGTGAGGATGAGCCCATAGAGAGAGCAGGCAGCTACTTTTGGTCCACACAGCAGTCAATGGAAAGGCAGACTTGGATTTCTGAGCAAGGCATTTGCTGTTTTTTGGGTTTACGGTGTTCAGGGTAGATAGGCCTGTGTGTACATAGTTTGTAAATAAACAGTGTTTCACCAAAGGAATACCTGTCTCCGATCACCAGTTTTGCCTTCTGACAGAAACAACTCAGCAAGGCCTCAAATGTTGGCCAACTGTGTGGGCCAAATGGGCAATGATGTTATAGCTAGAGGTGCCATTTTTATAGTATATTTGGCTTTTCCTGAAATAGCACATTTTTCTGGACTACATAAGATATCCTCCTTATAAATCAGCTGAGCAAAAGTTACCTGCCACAAGAAATGAGATGAAAGATATGGCTCAAGACAATGTTTGGTCACCCTTCTGCTTCACCAAATATGTTCCTGAGGTAGGGTCTCCACACCAAGCTATGGCTATGTTATTTATTGCAATACCGTTTTTAATGTTTTTACCTTATCTTTTACATTTTGCTTCAAGTCACATCTGAAAGCTTTGTGAATTCAGCATCTCAGTTTAAGAAACTGGACTTGAGATTTCTTGCAATCTTGTCATTTAAATTACATTTCAGAAGCCTGTTACTTAACTAAAACTACAGTTAGAAAAACCACATTGTTTTAAAATTTAAACAAGTCTACATTTAAAAAAAGCTCTTACTCTCGTTTAGTAATATGACTTTGGTTCTCTAGATATTTTTGTGGCTTGTGGTCATTTCCAATGCAATCATTTATACTGTGATAGAATCTCAGAGCCCCAGTCACAGGGCAGGTTCCCATTGTATTAGGTGCTATAGAAACCCAGCACAAAGCGAGAGTTTGTAATCTCTTCAGGGCAGAGACTAAGGACTTGTACATACTTCAACTTATGTCACTCAGGGGTGTGAATAAACCACCCCCCTGAGCAACGCAAGTTCCACTGACCTAAGTGCCCAGCACTAGGTCAGTGGACAAGCTTCTGCTGTCAGCATAGCATACTGCCTCTCATGGAGGTGGTTTTGTTATGCTACTGGGAGAGCTCTTTCCCCATCAGCATAGAGTCTCTTCACCAGAGGCATCACAGCGGCATCGGTGTAGACTAGCCCTAAAGCTATGTCTACACTTAAACCACTACAGCTTCCGTGGTACCACTGCAGCGCTCCACTGAAGCCTCTCACTACAGCAACAGGAGGCATTCTTCTGTTGAACTAGCACCGGGGGTTAGATTGGCATAACTGTGTTGCTCAAATGTCTCGATTTTTCACACTCCTGAGTGATGTAGCTGGGTTGACTAACTTTTTAGCAAAGAGCTGGCCCAAGGATAAGACAAAAATCTAAAACTACAGGTATTGAAGACATAAGGGGCTGATACAGTGAAGATGCTCTAATGATATTATACTATTCCTAGAGTTTTATAGTATTATTGGTTGCCAATTGCCTTCTCTAGTAGGTACTTCTAGTATAGCCCTGGATTTGAACAATGATTTTTAGAGGTGATAAGACAGTGGGTGTATTTTTATGTTACCTACAGTGGTGTCAATTCAAGAGCAACTCCACTGATGTAACCAAGTAATCAGAATCAAGGGCAGGGAAAAAAGAAATACCCAAACAACAGTATGCCTCTTCCTTTAAGGATTGTGTAGTGAAAGAAAATTAGTAAATATTGGAAGACAAGGGTGAGAAATTTATTTAGCAAGACTACATTTGAGGGTTAAAGGAAGAGGAATGGTTTAGCAAGAAAACAAGAGTACACAAATTCAATCCATGTAACTAATTACATTTGAGAAGCAAAATTATGCTTTAAAAAGAAAAAGCCAATGAAATCCAAACTATATAGTGAAACTGTTCAACAGGGAGGGATCCCCAATCTTGAGAGTGCCCCAGAATAGCTCCAAGAGATCCTTTCATTAGACAAGCACTTCTATAAAGCAACCTATATTGATCAGTACTTGGGAAATTGGCTCAAATTAGATAACAGGGGATCAAATCAACTGTCCAGCACTATAACTGGGCAATGGCTTCAAGTTTTTCCATCACTTCCGAAATCAATAGCCATTAAAATCAGACATGACAAGTCACCTGGTCATCTCTTTTTAAAGAATCATCCCCAAAGGACGATTAATATGACATTAGATTTCTCTCATTTTATTCATCTTAATAATCCATTGCTGGAGTAAATTAAATGACTCCTCCCCCCACCCAGAAAATACACCTTCCTTCACCATCAACAAGTGGGCTTCCCTTCCAACACAAAACAAGTCACTAAAAAGACAGACCTCCTAAAGTTTTGTGTAACAGAGCAGTGGGGGGCATGCCTAGAGAAAACTCCCCAAGCTCCTAGAGAAGGCAATAAGCGTTTTACATAGATGACATCTCCTGACTGGTCCATGTGCGATGGACTTGGGCTGCCTGTGGAAATCATGAACAGCTGCTTTGCGCTCACCTCTGTCTCCATGGGTTCCACCTCTATCTTTTTCCATAGCTCCAGTAAGTGGGCAATTGGCATGTTGAAGTTTCTCTTTCAAAGAATGAGGGAGAAAGAGGACGAGACACAGCATGCAGCAGCCTCCGGGGTTTGCTGGAGACCCTTCCTGGGGTCTGCAGTGCGGCTTTCTATGTGACCACCGCCAGCTCCCACTGCTCGGAGCCAGACACACACTGCTGCTGCACACCCAGCCTTGGAAGGGGGAGGAAAAAAGGGAGGGGGTGGAAATAATTGCAACTCTAGGTTTTGCAAAGTGACTTTGTCATAGTAAATGCTTCTCTCGCAGCAGTAGATTGAACTACCTCTTCCCCCTCCCACTTTCCCCCCAAACCTTCATTGGCTTGGGTGCAAGCGGAGGGCGAGGATGCTGCTGAGGATGCTGCTATAGCAACCGCAGAACAAGCGGGGAAGGGAGAAGAAGGGAGGGGCAACAGAGCCCCGCCTCCTAAGCTGGCGGCAGTGCTGTCTCCTGCATTGGCGGCCGCGCTCGAGCGCAGCAGCCCCCCTTCCCGCGGGGCTCTCCAAATGCCGCGCTGCATAGTACCTCTGCAGCTGCCTCACCCAAGGGGCGGCAGCCGCCTGGCTGAAGCGTGGAAATACCGCCAGACCGTACCAAAATACGGACGGGTTGCCACGGGAAGAGAAAGATGAACTGCCCTGGCTGCGCGTGCCCCGGCCCTAATCCGCAGCGGTGTTCCCTCTTCGGCTTTGTTCTTACGCCCCTTAAAAAGCAGGCTTACATCTGCCAGCTGTTAAATGCACTCAGATCCCTCCGCCTGGGGCTCAGCGCCTGGCAGGTAAGAGCAATCCAAGGAGCAAGAAAGTACTCGATTGCTTCGGAGCCAATATGCAATCCCATCTCCCGCGGGTAAATCGATGAGCTCAGCAAACTCATGGTGATCCCAATCTAGAGGAGGACCAAATAAGTAAAGCCCTCAGGATTTGCCCCATTCAATACAGGAGCAATGGTAGTATATGTACCGCATGTAAGAACATAAGAGTGCATGTTGGTTCAGACCAATGGTCCATCCAGACCTATATCCAGTCTCCAGCAGTGGCCTGTACCAGAGCTTCACAGGGAGTGACTGGAACATGGCAATTTGAAAGATCCACAGAGTTCTCTGGCAGTCAGAAATTTATATCCCTGACCCTCTTGGCTAATAGCCAAAGATGGATCGATACTCTAAGAACTTACCTAGTTTTTGGTTTTTGTGAAACCCAGTTATGTTTCTGGCCATCACAGCATCCCATGGAAATGAATTCCAGAAGTTAATTTTGTGTTGTATGAAACAGTATTTCCTCTTTTTTAAAATTAAACCTGCAACCTACTAATTTCATTGTGTGACCCCTGGTTTATGTACTGTGGGGAGGGGTGAATAACACATATTACCTTGATACCTCAGTCTGACACAAGTGTAGTCTCTGATGAAAGTGTACTGTTGACTATCACTAATGAAAGTTACTCCAAACACATCCCAAGTAAATAAACTGGCATGTATTATGCTAAATAGTTCAGCAGTGGTGCACAGGTCGTAGAACTGTCCACAAGAAATTTTCAGACAAGAAGGGGGCATTCTGAAGCAATTTCCTTCTTGGGAGAAGGATGTATCTAAACAATGTTTTCTACAACCATTTCCTAAAAATCACTCAGTCCTTCCATATCTTTGATTTGCTCCTGAAGGTTACCCGCCCCACTTAACCTACAGACATTGCTTGGGTACATTGGCAGGTTGCATCCCAGAAGGTGAAACATTTTGCCTTTGTGTAAGCTATATTTCCAGGGTGGGACAATCTGCTGGGAAGCTGCCCTAGAATCATGAGCCGATGGCACTACCTAAAGAGACTATCACAGGCTTTACACAGAGCCCAGCAGATCCTGGAATTGCAGGTTAATGGATTTTTGTTTTCAAAAATGCATAATCCATGGAGGAAAAAAAGTCATGCATCTTCTAAACCTCACCCAATCCCCTTAGATGGAGTCTGAAATAAAACTACCATTCAATCCTCTGAGAGGACAGCATTCAATTTTCTATGGCTTTAACTCTCAACCTTTACAAACTACTGTACCCCTTTGAGAAGTCTGATTTGTCTTGTGTACCCCCAAGTTTCACCTTAAGAACTACTTGCTTACAAAATTAGACAAAAAAGTTTCAAAAGTTTCACAACACACTATTATGGAAAAATTGCTTATTTCCTCATTTTTACCATATAATTTATCAAATAAATCAAACAATCAATATAAATATTGTACTTACATTTCCATGAATAACATATACAGCAATATAAACAAGTCATTGACTGTATGAAATTTTAGTTTGTACTCACTTTGCTAGTGCTTTTTATGTAGCCTGTGGTAAAACTAGGCAAATATCTAGATGAGTTGATGTATCCCCTGCGAGACCTCTGCATACCCCCAAGGATATGTGTACCCGGGAGGAGAACCACTGTTCTATGGAGCATATATTGTTTGCTGCACAATAACAGAGTCACATATTCATCTGAGCTCCTTTTCGGAAAATGATACCTCAATTTCTTCCAAAAAAAAGGAGGGCAGTAATGGAACTATGGATTTTATCTAACAAACTGTGGGAGGAGGGTAGGGGATAACTTTAATTTAACCTAATCTGACATGATAAGAGGCGTTCAAGATGTTATTTGATGAAGGATTTGCACAAATAGTTCTGGATTTATTTCTCCTTGGACATATTCAAAATTCAAGATACATTGACTGAACATATAGGTACCGTGGCATATTAATGTTCCCTCATTGAATGCATAACACTAATACCTTTACCAAAAAAATGCCTACAAATCTGAAGCTTGTTTTCTGATAATATTCTGCGATACACACTTGAAGTCAGCTGTTGTTGTGATCCCTTCTGCCAGTGAAAGTTGACTAGAATATTCACAAAAAATAAAAACACAAAAAGATGCACATTTTATCTTACACAGTTAAATGACTATTCCGAATTGTGTGTATTTGGGGCATTGTTTGATTTGCAGCACTTGCCCAGCTCTAGTGTTCATGGATAACTTGCATATGATCTAACTTGATATTAAGCCTCCTCTTTGGCTGAGATAGCCAGCCACTGGATACATCTTACGCTGGATCTGTCTAAGTTGCATCTTGAGGAGATGTGTTCTCCTGCTCACTCCGACTGAGCTACAGTTGTGGTAGCATGAGGCAGCCATGTGTGCAATCCCATCTGAGACGGTTGGTACTTCTCAAAGTGACTAGTCCCTCCTGCAGCAGCTTTCTGGTGAGGGTGGATTACTACAGCTTGAGTCACCGCAATGCTAAGCAAGTGACTCAGCCTGGAGGAATGTAACCATAAAGATGTAGCTTAACCTTTCAACGCACTCATTGCCAGAGAACTGGTACTCTGGCTAATGCAAAACTGAGCTACAGGACTGCCATCTTTTTCTGGCCAGAGGCCTAGAAGCATTAATCACAGAGCCAGAGCCACATACCTTCCCTGTGATACCCCACCCCACCTCCCATCAAAACCTCCTCAGCAAAGGCATGGAGCAGCCCAATGTCAGGCAGTCAGCCATGGGGCTCAAAAATTGACCAGAGCAATTCTCCATTAATGGCAAGAACCAGGAAGTAACAAGATGCCCTCTCAGCCCTCCACAAGCAGCAGCAGCAGCCTGCAACACAACCACAGCCCTCCACCCAACAAAAAGAAATTGAGTAGAGATTAAAAGAGCTACTGGAATTGCCAGGATATCAATCTGCGTTCAAGTCATGTGGTTAGGAACAGAAATTACCTGTGGAAGTGCTAAGGAGGCAAGGGAGGAGAGGAGCTTTGGATCTGTGGTCATGTCAACAGGCATGTTGAGCTCTCCCAAGACAAATAGACTGGAGTATTTCACTGCTCTCACAGACAGACAAGGTATCCATGAGCACCTTTAGGAAGTCTTGTTAGATAATGCACATTAATCAAGTATTAAGTCATTAATCAAATTTCCAGATTTATTTTAAAGTGTGACAGATACTATGGATAGGCTGAATATTCAACAACTGTTGTATCAACTTTAGAAGTGTTTATATATATATATATATATATATATATATATATATATATATATATATGCGCACACTGGCTGGTGATTGTATTCTTGGCAGGAACTGAAATGACTAGGGAGATAATTAATGCAAATCCCTAAAGTAGGTAACAAGGCTATGGAATTTTCACCCCCTGGGAGAAGCATATACTGGTTTGACCTCAATCAAGAGTCCTGGCAATCAGAGAGCTGTAAACAGTATAAAAAGAGAGCCCTGGGCTGAATAGGCTCACTCACACCTGAATCAACAACTGACCTGAAACTGTAATCAGCAAGACAGGTCCTGCAATACAGTGAAACTGACCAGGATCCCCCTGTAAAAGATCAGTAAGTGTCTGGCAAACTAGACCTGCAAATAAGATGTTTTCTTTGTAATGCTTTTGTTCTGAATAGCTAAGGCTTGTGAAAGCTGGCTGTCATTGGTTAATTCTGTCACTGTCCCTCAGAGAACAGGACTGCAGGGGCTGATCTATTGTCTCAGGACTTATCTATACTTGAAATGCTACAAACAGTACAGCTAAAACTCTATAGCTACACTGCTGTAGCACTTCAATGCAGATACTTACTACAGTGACAGGAGAGGTGATTTCCCATCAGTATAGTTAATCCACCTCCCTGAGAGGCAGTCTACACCATGGGTTAGGGTAGCTTAAGTACACCAATCTCTCTCCCCAGGCCAGAATCACATTGCTGGGTCAACCTAACTTTTTAGATGCAGGCCTTGTCTCAGATATGCTGAACTAGTCAGTGAATTGCAGGAGCCTGAATCCTCAGGCTGGAGAGACCCTGCCTTGAGAAAGGAAACAGCTAAAACTCTTAGACCTGACTGAAGTGCCATAAAAGAATCAGAGGTGCATTTATTTCATGTAGGGCTAAAGCGGAAGATTTTGTGACTGACAGGTAGTGGTGCCCACATCCTGCCCCCACCATGAGTGACCTGACCATGAACTGATGCTGGACTTCATGCCCAAAGCACCAGCTGGAGCCAGTCTCCTGTATGAATTGGCTGGGGCTTGATATAAGGTGTTTTGCAAGGCTTGGCTGTGATGTACTTCTTTTATCTGTTCCTTCAAGCTACCTTGGCCTTGGGCCTGAGTGTGTGAAGCAGGGCCATCCCTGGGGGGGCGAACGGGGTGATCGCCCCAGGCCCCACAGTTACATGGGCTCCGTACTGTCCCGCTCCCAGCGGGGCAGTGCGGGGCACGCCCGTGCCGCAGCCCCTCCCACAGCCGCCCCGCTGCCTTCAGCAGTGAACCGCAGGCAGTGGGGCAGAGCGGGGCGGGCCGGGAGAGCTATGCCAGTGCCTGGGCCAGCCCTCTCCCCTCCTCTCCCCCCCAGGTGGCCTCAGCCTCCGGGCCCTGGGCCCAGGCCCAGCTCCCCCCTGGCAGGTGGCCTCCTGGCCTGGGGCCGGCTCCCTGGGAGGCGGAGTGGGCCAATCGGCCCTCCACTCTCCTCTCCAGCATGAGGGGTAGGGGCCCCACTTTGGCCAATTGGCCCTGGGCCCCACTCCCCCCACGGGACGGCCCTGGTGTGAAGGGAAAGTGGGCTTGATCACCCTGCCTTCTCCTGAGATGCTATATGTTAGCATAGCCCGTGGGAATCTGTGGACTTCACCACAGGGCCAAGGCAAAAACCTTTGCTGTGAAAACAAGGCACCTCAGAACCTTCCTCGGGGTTGTCCGCAATTGTCTAGGGGGTCTCTGACTGCTGAAGGGATGTAAACTTCTTTCCATAGTGTTCTTTGCTGGCTTAAGGATTTCTTTACTCATCCTGACATTCAATAAATACTTTAAATGGTATCTGACGGCATCTGGTGAATCCAAAAGTGAACCTACGCCTTGGATACCATTTGGGTTAAGACCTCATGAACTGTGACATTAACATTCAGCCTTAACATCTATGTGATGGAGACAAAAGCGAAGGAGGAAAGACACAAAGAATGCTCTGACATTATCCTTCCTCCAGCACATAGCATTAGTTATTGCAGTCATCAGTCCTGTGCTTAGTGCTATTGAATTCACTGAGAATTCCTTAGAGAATAAGGGCCCACACAATGGGCCAACATAAAATATTTAAGATTAATTGTATAAAAACCTGCAGACTGTATTTCAAGAATAGAAGGTCATAATGGAGCAAACCAATGGTCTATCTAGTCCAGTATTCTGTCTTGCAACAGGATGCTTCAAAGGGAATGAACAGAACAGAGCAACCATCAAACGATCCATCCCATCATCCAGTGCTACCATCTGGCTGTCAGAGGCTTAGGGACATCCATAACATGGGGTTGCATGCATGACCATTCAATACCTATTAATTTAGGGGCGGTGGGGGAGACGGACTTTGAATCCAACTAAAAAAATTTTTTTAAATCCTTGCATTTAAAATAAAATCCATTTTCCCTCATCCATGTATTACAAGCTTAGAGCCTGATTTTGCAGTCTTTAGTTGCAAGAGCAGTTCTGGTGTATTCAATGGGACTACTTGTGACTAATGGTTTGCAGAATTAGGCTCTTATTCATTAGTAAGAACGGCTGTTTTTGTACTGTCTTAGTGATTCACGCAATGAGACTACAGTTTTTAAACACCCACAAATTTTCTTGTGTCTCACAACATGCTTGAAGTCCTTATTTTACATGAATTGTTTGGTAAATAGGTAAGGCTTCACTTTTCACCCTTTCCTCATTTTAGAAAACAAAGCTAACAGCGATATAATTGAAAGGCAAGTGTAAAACAAAGGTAAGAAACAAACACTTAAATTCTACAAAGAATCAAGTGTGGAATTTGCTGCCATAAGGAGTTCTGGTGTCAAATAGCTTAGCAGGATTTTTAAAAGATTAGAAATCCACTTCATCAAGTATAGAGAGGCTTTATTTAACTGTGCCTCTTGCAACATAGAGGATCACCCCTGCCCTTCTTCATAACACAGCAATGTAATTAGGGCATTGTCTTTAATCCTTTTTGCCTGTTTCTTGAGCACTAATAAATGGCTACTGCCAGCTGGCAGATGCTGGTCTAGATGGACCCATAGCCTGCCATGTGATATAAATGCAGGTTTTATCTTCTGCAAACATAGGCATTACTAAAATTCCTTCCATCAAAGATCCTGACATCAATGAATTATGCCTTCATGGATGAGAGAGGGTGCCGGCAGGTTTGCTAATCATTTGCTAGAGCTCCTCCTTGCAGCATACCTAGGGATTAGCTGTTGACTAGTCCAGTGTCCCCTTCCTTCAATTGCTTGTCCTGTGGATTCTCTCAACTCAGGTTACTCCTTCTTCATGGCTTGTCCATATGGACAGGTCATCACAGTTTTCCCATTCCAGGTTATCAAGGTCCCTCTGGACAAACTCTCACCAGCAGTCTTCTGATCCACTGGCTTGGTGGTACCACTTCTCCAGTGGCTGGTTGGTAGGGGAACCCAAGCCTGCCTGCTGCTCTGGGTTCCAAGGCAGGGACACTATCCCCAGCAACTGCAATCTACCCAATCTCAGTCCTAGTTGCTGCTTCCTTGGGCTCTTTCCTACCTTCCTTTATCTCTTTTCTAGCTCACCCTGGAACTTCCTCTACTCCCTATGGCTATTTTACTGTCTCAGGTTTTTAACCAGAGTCAGTATTCCCAGGCAAGGACCCCAAGGTTTACTCCTCCTTGCCTCTTACCAACACTTCCTCTCTAGGAAAGAACTGCAGCGTTCCACCCTATAGCCCCCTTCTTGCGTGCCACCACTTCCTGGATTTCAATCCAGCTCAACCTGCCCCAGCCCAGCTGGGCTTCATCATCAAATTAGACCTTAACAGTCCAGACTCTTTTATTGGCCCCTTTTTACCTAGTCAGGGTTTGGGTGGGATAGGCACCTCAGCCCAGAAGAGTGTTACTCCCATTTTAAAGATGGGATAACAGACATGGAAAAATTAAGAGACCTACCAAAGATCACACAGCAAGCCTGTGGCACAACTGAAATCCAAAACAAGTTATTCAGTTCCCATTCTGGGCATTGCAGACCATAGTCCCATTCATGCCACTTCTTTAAGGGACTGATCCCCAGCTACACCAAGGTCCCGTTGCACTAATCTGGCAGTGTAAAGAAGCCTTACATTGTAGAATGATGTAAGTGGTCCTGCTGTAACCAAGGATCAGGTCCTTAAATGTTTAAAGAACATATAATTTGGGATAAAACTCTAGAACCATTTTAATCACATTTTTAATCATCAACTGAGAATGAGATGCATCTTTCAAGCCTACTAATTCATAGTACCAGAGAAATATGGGGGAAACCAAAGTAAGGCACAGATTCTGTAAACCCAGGATGCCCTGAACTCCCACTGGGAATATGTACATCAGTGGAATTTCAGAGCAACGGGCAGGAGACATTCAGGTCCTTTCAGAATCAAATCCTTACTCTTTCGCAATGAATTGTTTTCTTTGGCGTGCCCTTTCCCAACTTCTTGCATTGTAAGTCTCATGGGACATTTTGCTCATCCCACTTTACTGTATGCAAGTAATAATTTCACTGTAATCAGGGGAATTACATTGGTGTCAGGCTCATGTAAGTGAGAGGTGAATCGAAGTCCATGAAATGTACATGTACAAAAGTTAGCATCTACTGACAAAGCTAGGCAATAGTCCCTTCCCACAGCCAACAGATGTCTGTAAGTAGATGTTTTTTCCTAATACTTTGCCAAATCAAGGATTCAGTTGCCTTAAAACCTTTCATATGAACTATTCTGTTGACATTAGCTATTGAAATGCAGAGATACTTTATAGGTATTTTGTTGCTAGAATGCATTAAGAATCTGTTTTTTCAAACCATCAAAATGAATTCTAGCACACAAAATCCCACTAATGCCATGTCTGAAACTTACTTCGCATGGGGAAGTGAACAAATGTACTAGAGGGGGAAAAAAAAAAAGCAAAACCCAACCATTTCTTTAGTGTAATTCTAAGTATAAAAACATAATGAAATATCAGGGGACCCCAAGGCAGTGCTTTTGGAATGCAATCAACAATAATGGTAACAATGAACACTGCAAAAGAACATATATTGAATCAGAATGCTTTGGAGTCACTTACCCAGAAAATGTGATAACGGAAAAGCTAATTTCCAAAATTAATTAAACAAACAAAAGCCAGACAACAAGGCCATTTTATATGACTAAGGACACAAGATCTATTTTTCTAGTTGTCAGAACTTTTATTTAGTACAGTTGCTAAGAAAAAAACCCCAGGAAAAAAGAATTATAGCGTTCAATGGCAAAACCTGTTAACACAGAGTTAAGATTGCGTGGAAACAAAGAAAGGCATAGGTAAAATTGCCCATGCAATCTTAATTCTGTACTCTTTTAGCAATGTCCCATTATCATGCATACCTTTAGTGTGCCAACTCCATAGCTGCTGAAATGTGAAAGTTCATCACTTCCTCTTACCCCTATTCACTCTCATGCCCATTTTGAGATTTGCTCAACTCAGCAGTCTGCAAGGGGTTGACATAGCAATAAGTTACCTTCATTCTGTCAATGTTTTGTCATTTGTCAATTTTGCCATTGAATTTCCTAGATTTAATAGGTAAAAGATATGTTGTTGGTAGGTGTTAGTGTTATATAATTGCATCCCACAGTTAGCATACCGAGCAGTCAGTCCCTTGTCCCTCAGCTACACATGACACCTGCACTCCATCAATCCTGCTTTGACCTACATCTCCAGCCATGCCCCTGACCCATTCAATACAATTGTCCCTCCTCACAAGCAGGGAACGCATCTCCCTGAAGCTTTCACTCTTTGGTCTACAAATATTGCCATTGCTATTACTTCCCCCCTCCTATAACCAGGGCCATCCCTAGGGGGTGAGCAGGGCCTGGGGCCAATTGGCCTGGGGGGCCCCCACCCCATGCTGGAGGGGGGAAAGGTGGACTGGGTCAGCCCGCTCTGCTGCCAAGGCCCCGCCACCAGAGGGAGCCAGCCCTGACCACAGCCCTGAGGGGAGCTGGCCGTGGCCAGGGATCCCAGCAGCCCCCCGCCCTGCCCCCAGGGCGGAGCAGCAGGCCCAGGGTCCCTGCAGCCAGCCCCAGCCGGGATCCTAGGGTGCTGGGGAGTGGGCCCTGAGGCTGCCGCTGGGATCTGGCCAGCTGAGGCCCCGCCACCGGCTGGGGCCGGCACCGGGCCAGCCGACCATGTGAGGCAGGCCGGCCAGCCAGCCAAGAGGCTGGTCCCCGCTGAACTGCCCCACCCCTGGGCTGGCCTGCTCCGCCCTGGGGGAGTGGGCCGGCCCAGGGCCTGAAGCTGGGGAAGCCTCCTACGTACCCTGCCCCTCTGCCTTTGGCTTGCTGCCAAAAGGCAGGGAGGGCAGGGCAAAGTGTGGCCATGGGGGAAGCGGGGAGCTGCGGCATGCACCCCACACTGCCCCACTGGGAGCGGGACAGCACGGGGCCCACATAACTGCGGGGCCTGGGGTGATCACCCTGTTCACCCCCCAAAGGACGGCCCTGCCTATAACCCAACTCACATGCAGTGCCTGGAGTGAAGGACAACTATGTCACAGTGAAAATGGTGCTCCTGATTATGTTCCACAGTGGTTGAAGCATAGAGTTTGTGCCAAAACCCATGAGAAAAATTATTAAGAGGGTTTCTGTTCCAAAACATTGACAGCTTTATGTATGAAAGCAAGACCCTCTGGGCCTTGGCCAATAGATAAACCCCATCTCCAAGAACAGTAAAGTTTCAAAGCTTGTAATGTTACTATGCCTACAGCACACATTTTCTTGGCAGCCATGAACCCTCCAATTTCCCAATTAATATTCTTCTGACACTATTAATAGCTTTCCCCCATGCAATGTTAGGGTGCACTGGGAAAGCTGGGAGGTCTCAGGCCTCCCTCATCTAAGTCCTCAACCTCTCACCTCCCTTACCATCTATCTCCATTTTTTCTAACTCCTCTTCTCTCACTGCAGCCTGAAACCCATCTCTCCCCCTTCTCCACCCCCTAATGCTTCTCTCTCCAGGAAGCATTCATGTCTAATTTTTTTTCTCCTCGAATACTTTGATTACATTCCCTGCAACTCACACATTGTAGGAAGCTCCAGCCACTCCATTGAAAACTTTTTGTTTCTTTTAGGCAGGGGCTTATGATTAATTTATCCTTAATTATATTTATCAAAGGGTAAGTGCACAGCCTCATCCAGTCCTAATCAGAAAGGTTCTGAAAAACAGTACAGAGCAGCAGAAGGAAACTGGGTTTTTTGGGAGAGGGCTTTAACTCCAGAACCCCTCAGTGATCCAAATTTGGGGTTATAGGACTAATGCTACCTCTCACCCCCATAAGTCACAAAAGATTTCAAGAACTCAGTAATTTGTTTGCATATTAGAGTACTTAGATTTACATATAAGCAAAAGCAGGAATGGAAGCCCTTTAGCCCATCTTCTGTATTTACATTGCACAGCTGCCAAACAAATGTTGTATGCAGTGTTGGTCCTAGGATATTAGTGAAATGGTGCATGAGGTAATATCTTTTATTGAAAGAACTCCTTTCTCACCAACAAAAGTTGGTCCAATAAAAAAGTCACACACATTGGCTATGTCTATCAGTGGTGCCACTGATAGTACAGGATTGATTCTTCACATTCGATTGTCAGTAAAGATGCGCTCAATCCAACCTGGAAGTCAACAGAAGTTGACCTTCTAAAACCTCCTCAGCAAATAGCATAGCACTGCATTGATGGGAACGCATCTCCCGTCGGCCCAGTGCAGTGAAGACGTTGCATAGAAGAAGTGTTACAAAGTCAGAGTTATGAAAGCTACACAGAGTAGCTTGCATAACTCCTGTCAACTGCCACCAAGGTACGCATAGAGGAAGCCACTGTCAGTGTAAAAAGTGCACATTTTCTTAAACACTGTTCTCAAGTTGGGGTCCCTAAAGAGTTAATGAGTTCCATGCACCACCTTGCGTAAAACCTGACACATTGAAACAATTTTTTAAAAGGAGAGGAGGGAGTATTCCAGGAAACACTAGGGCTGTTAGTTTGACCTCAGTTGTATGCAAGGTCTTAGAATAAATTTCAAAAGAGAATGTAGTTAAGGACATAATGGTAAATGGGATAAAATACAATGTGGTTTTACAAAAAGCAGATTATGCTAGACCAGCCTGCTCATTTTCTCTGAGAAGATAACTGATTTTTTTTTTTTTTTAAAACGACAGAAATACAGTAGATCTTATTTACCTGGATTTCAGTAAGACATTTGACACAGTTCCACATGTGAAATTAGTTAAATTGGAGACAATGGGGATTAATATGATAATCGAACGACAGATAAACTGGTTAAAGGAAGCCTGCCGTTGGTCATACTGAAAGGAGAACTGTCAAGCTGGAGGGAGGTTACTAGTGAAGTGGCTCAGTGATTGATTTGGGGACCAATATTATTTAACTTTTTTATTAAGGACCTTGGCACAAAAAGTGGGAGTGTGCTAATAAAATTTGCAGATGACACATAGTTGGGAGGTATTGACAATACAGAGGAATATCATACAAGATCATCATAGTGATCTTGAAAGGGGAGTAATAGCTAGCTCTCCATCTTAGCACAGAATAGCCAGGGCCATATTAGCCAGTAGGCACTGTGCCTAGGGTTTACAAAATTAAGGGCCTATGAAAAAATTTTGGACCATTTTAAAAAAATTGTATGATAAATTTTGTAACAAAGATCTCTTCTTGAATATATAGATATATAAAAAGAATAGGCAGAGTGTATACACAGAGGCAGAGTGATGCCAATATTACTCAAGATAATTTTGATCACCCATCTACCCATACAAATTGATACACCCCTAAAAATGCATGCACCAAAGGGCCTATGAAACAGAAGTGGCTAGGGCCTTAATCCAGCCCTGAAAATAGCTCTTCTTTGGTGCTACTGTCAATAAAGGTGGGAAAGCTGCTTCTGGGCTTTCCTCTCCACTGGTTTCTCCTTGTGTCACAAAGCAGCGAGAAAGGCCTCTACCTTACATAATGTTGAATACAATATGTTCAATCTGAAGGTTTTTTCTTATTCATAAGAAAGGTGTTAAATCAACATTAATAGCAGAAACTGAGCTCCCACAGAGTAGGTCCACCTTTCTTCCCCTTAACCAGGGGAGCTGCAGAAAAGTTGGAACAAGTCATCCACTCCCCCCCCCCCCTTTTTTACTGTAGGTATTCTTTGCTAATGATAGGGAAGGGACTATGTTATCTTTTACAGTTAGCCTATAGAATTCTCTTGGGGAGGGGGGAAAAAACAATTTTTATCATGCCTGGGTACTCCATAGTGAGAATTTGCTACGCACATGTATAGCATCTTGTATTGCTAAAACAGAATGGCTATAGCATGTAGCCTCTCTCCCTGCTAGTATATAAGGCACAAATTATGGATGAGCTATTCTTTGCTAATCACTAAATGTTTATGAACTTCTAAGTTTGGATTTTTTAGAGTGTACTTTTTTGTACTGATGTGAGGAAGTAGGCATCTAATCAAACTCTGTAGAGGTGTTTACTGTAAAAACAACGCTTCGCTAGATGCCACTTTGCTGTTTGCTTTTCTTGCTGTGTGTCCTTAAACAGCAGAAAAGTGAGGGGGGTGGGGGAGGAAAGAGTTGAAATACTTAGTCTTAAATTACCAGGATGACTTTTATGTCTACACTGGGGGGAAAAAAACAAACCCAAAACACGGTAGTGAGTCTCAGAGGCTGTGTCCACTGACTTGGGTTTCCATCAAAGGCCTAAAAATTGCAGTGTAAATGTTCTTGCTGGGGTACAAAGGGTATGTCTATGCTACAATTAGACGCCCATGGCTGACCAGCTGTGTTGCTGTTTCATTGAAGTATAGAATTTCAGACTCAGGCTGGAGTCCAGGTTCTAGGACCCTACAAGAGAGGCAGGGTCCTAGAGCCCCAGTGTCTACATAGCAATTAGGTAGGCCCTTAGCTCAAGCCCAGTGAGCCCAAGCCAGCTGGCAAGACCCAGCCATGGGTGTCTTATTGCAGTGCGGTCATCATCATCCACAATCCCTCAATTTAAGGATGATCCCTACCATGGATTTACATCTGAATCCTAAAATGACTCAGGAGTCCAATCCCAGAACCACAGATCTCCCACAGTAGGCACAGACATTCCCCAGTGGATGAGCTGCATGATAGCAGAAAATTCTTTTCCTTCCTTCTCTCTTTTCTGCTTCAAGGGCACAATGCCTCTCCTTGAAGCAGGACATTGCCTAATGGCACCACTTAGTTCAGTTGGTGGCTTGCTCCTCCCAGTTTATAATGTCCACATCTGTTTTCTTAAAATATGCTTTCAATATATAGTTGTAGCATTTTTTCTGACCTACCATGAGATTTCTGACCATAAGTAAGCTGAGAACAGAGAACTTGTTTTGGGAGGTGAAAATCTGGGATCTGCACAGAATGTCCAGCCCAGCTTAGTTGATACATGAGCATCATTTCTTTAATGCTGTAGGCATTGACGTCAGTAAAGATGCTGGTATTAATGGTGTGATCTTTCCACTTGACATGAAGGATCTTCCAGAGACATTGTTGGTGATACCTCTTCAAACTCTTAAGATTTTGTTGGTAGGACACCAGGGTTTGCATCCATAAAGGAGTGTATGGATGACAACTATTTTATAGACCTGAACCTTGATGTCCTTCCATAGGTCACAATCCATGGAAATGTGTCAAATTTCCCAGCAGAAACATTTGTGTATTTGATCCCCATGCTGTGCAAAAAATAAATAAATAAATAAATACATGATCCCATCTTCACCAACAGTGACCCCAAAGAACAGCTATTCTGTGCATAGCCAGATGGTTAGCCAGTCAATCACATACCTCACAAGCAACAAACTCCACTTGTAAGAGTGTTAGCTTCAACCTGCACATCAGAGAACCGCAAGTAAACTGCATTTCACAGTCAACAAGAGACTGCTACTTCTGAACCACAACCAGCTTTTTATATTTCCTGATCAGGGTAATGAGGGCCATTGATATGATCAGTTAGAATCACAGCTGCTGTTTTTCAGTCCACACAGGCTGAGGTGGAGAGAAAGCAGTTATACTTCTTACCCCACAGCAGCTAGTGGTTGTACCTACCCTTTCACTTTTTAATAGAGCTGTTTGGTGTTTGCTCACTGGAATAAAAAGATATGCCATTTCTGGCATGAATATTTTCCTGATGCTAAGGGCTGGACACCATATTATCAGCTCACAATGCACAAGAATCTATAGGTTCTCTAGAAACCATTGAAATAGTCTGATGGGATAAGACAAGAAAACGTGCAAGGTAAGATACATAAGGTAGCCAGACAACCTAAACTATTCCTCATAGTGATCTTATACAATAAATAGATGGGTAGGATTAGGGCATTTTAATATTGGTGGTCCCAAATGAGATTAAACTAATTTTTAAAGACACATTGGATTTTATTCAATTTTTTTCTCCTCATGGTATCGCTATAGGATAGAAAAGGTTATTTGGGTGCCTTAATTGTGCATTTCTTTTAAATATGACCTTAACACTGAATGTCATTGGTTTATAATGCTTGGTTTGGGGATACTCTAATTATGTTTTTACCCTTAAGTCAGCACTATATATTTAAGTGTAATTCTATTTTAATGTAGCTTTTTGTCTGAAGAACAGCAGCTGTTCGTACTAAGTAATCTACCAATGAGAATTCTGACATTTCTAGTTTCTGATGTACAGTATCACTTTCATTACAACCAGTAGAATTGATGGGTGCGTTTTAGCTGTAGAGAGGGGTGTAAATGGTTGGGCCACATTTGATATCACAGTGACTCCACTAAAGCTCTCTGAGATATTGCCCTGGCCCTGTCTATATTAAGTGGTTTTCAACCTTTTTTTCATTTGCAGACCCCCTAGCAGATTTCACATAGAAATGCAGATTCCTTTAGAAATTTCAAATGGAAGTTCAAACACCTTTTGGAAATCTATTTTCTGTATAGATAGATGAATTATCTTCAGTCAGTTTTCACTCCAAGTCTTTTGTGGACCCTTAGATGTAGTCCAGGGCCCCTCAAGCATCCACAGATCACAGGCTGAAAGCCACTTGTCTATACATTATGTAAATGACTGTTAACTTAAATTATATTCTACAGTTTGCATTTATAGTCCATGCACAAGATTTAGTAGTTGAATTATATGTAAAGTTTGAAGTATCTGCATTATTCCATTGTTTTTGTCCCAGATTATCATAGCAGAATAACTCATTTCCAAATTCAAATTAACTAGTGCCTTTGCAAATTATGAACTGCTCTTCACATCCCTAAAGGGTCACATAAGAGAGACTGCATAATGAACTCTAATTTCCAGAAGAGATTGGGTGTAGGGCCAGTCACCCTACACATTTGGATGAATAACTTGCATTTTGAATTGCACTAATTTACTTTCCATTGTCTATATTAATATGAATAGTTGCCAGTGTTGTTCAGTTGGTTTTGATTCCCTAGTCCCTTTGACAAATAAATCCTGTTCTGTGCAACAATTGGACAATTGAAATTCATCATTTCCTTTTATTTGTTATAGTTTAACTAGTCCTGGTGCAACTATAAACTAACTTGCCTGTTCCACTTGTGTCTTAAATATTCCATTTCCCTACCATATGTAGAATAGGGAATCAAACCACTTTTCTCTTTAGGCAAATGGTTGAGTGTTTATTCATATAAATATGGAAAAATAGTTTCTCTCTCTCTGGAATACTTTTATGTTTCAGAAAATTAAATGTCTACTGTTAAGACATAAAAGCAATCACAGAACTAAATTGTATAAGTTCAATAAGAGCTTTTTTTATATTAGGAAAGAAAATAAAGGCTAGTCTTTTGTGAAGTGAAGGGTAGAGTTTACTATCAATACAATATAGGATTTTTAAAATATATTATTCTGTGAAAAGCTCAAGGCCTTGCACACAGAAGACTAAGACGCCGGTTAGGAACTGCTTAAGAAAACAAACTCACTCCTTATTAGCCTGCTTTTTAAAGTGGGTTTTAATGCATTTTTATAACTATTTAATTTTTATAGCACCTCTCAGGCAAGACTCTCAAAATAATTGACAAGCAGAAGCACGTCAAGGCTCATAGCTTGGATTACAGCTATGAATTATAGAGGATTCTGTTCTCACACAATCCCAAATTCTGCAACAAGTGTCACATTGGAAGATTCCAGCTCAGAGCTCCATGAACTTAATTGGAGCTCTACAAGTGGCGGAAGCCCACCCACACAGCACTCATTGCAAGATCAATGGTAGAGTTACCAAATTAAATGCTGTGATTCCATTAATTGGATTTAACAGATTTGTTTGACATAGTACAATAACAGGGCCACAGCAGAACAAATAAGAGGAAAAGGTCAATAGAGGTTCAGTTCTGAACACAAATCATCCTCTCTGGGTTGAATATAATTGCAGTGTTCTGGTTTAACTCAGCTTGATACCAGTTTGGAAGAAACCGCTAGAAGCATTTCATTCCATGATGATTCTATAAGCTGTAAACAAAATGTACAAATTATACAGGGCAACTCCTATGTTTTTCCCCTAGGTCTTTCCTTCTTTAGGCTCTAGTTCAACCTCTCTTTCCTATAGGACTAAATCACCCCTCTTTAAGGTGCCTAAAAATCTGCTGCTAGGTATGTGTACAACCAACTTAGTCTAGGCACATGTCTCAGACCCAAGATCCAGCAAGCTGTTCTCTCACCTATCTCACCCTGATTGTGTGGGTGTTTTGAGATGCTATCTACTGGACGAGGCTATACACAAAACAGGAGTAGGAAGTGGAATTGCCAACCACCCCATAACTTTTAATCCAGTGATCAGAGCACTTTCCCAGGCAAAGGTGAGACCTGGCTCAATTCCTCTCCTCTGCTTAATGTGCAGCAGGGATTTTAACTTGTCTGATATGATATTTGGACCTTCATATTTATACTAATTTTGAGCTCAAGGGTGAAAAATCAGTGAAAGTTCATAAAATGTCATAATAACCTAGGACAACAAATGTTGATGGGGAAAGGGAAACAAAAACACTAGGTGAGTCCAAACAAAAGGCCTTGATGTAACTCAAGGACCATGTTAAGATTAGATTTGTAAACAAGAGTAATGTGGAACTGGAAATCAGCAACCAAAATTGATGTGTTGAAACTTATGCCTAACTGGTGAACAAAATAATGAGGGGATGGGCTGGTTTGTCCACTGCTCCCTTTTGGATCTTTAAAAAGCCTGCAACTTTGGGGGGCGAGGGCGAATATAGACACATGGATGCTGGCTGACTGCAAAATGAAAGATGGGGAAGGAAAAAGCTTCACCAAATCATGGTTGCCACCTCCACTATTTCCTGGGATCTTAGACCTTCTTCATTCTAATGCTGAGAGATGATCAGGCCAGAGAGAGAGAATGCGACCCAGATGGCACCAACAACTCCACTGACTTCAGCTATATCCCAAAGACCACTTACTGTGAGACTCCATCTTCCCTCTCCTACCTTATTTCTTCTCTTTCCTATTTGTCTCCTTTTTTTCCTTCTCTCTAGTAAGACTCTGGTGCTTAGCTAGCCAAAAACTGACTTTTTTGCTATGAGCCTGTGACCCAAAAGGCAGCAAAGAGCCCTAAATGGTCAATGCTGGTACAAGTTTGCCAGGACTCAGCTGGCTGCTAAGACTGTGTGCTGTGCTTATGTTTTTCCAGCAGTGAGATTGCAAGTGAGAGTCGATGCCCAACACAGCATCTGCATTTTCTTTCTCTTTTTGTATGTATTTCCCTTCTTCTGACTTTGAGGAAATGGGATCAGACTTTAATAAGAACAGCTCCTACTCATCTCAACTAACTTCTTTTTTCCCCCCAAAAGGACAGTTACCACCATCTCTTACTTTATACCAGTGGCGCACAACCTGCGGCCCCTAGGCTGCATGCAGCCCACGGCATGTTCTGTGTGGCCCTCTGGGGGTGGAGCGAGCGGGGGGATCATGTGACATGACCCCCGCACATTGCATTTGTGGCCTTAGAAAATGCAATTGGCCCTTGGACAAAAAAGGTTGTGCACCCTGCTTTGTACCATCTAAAGGACAGTCAAAAGGGAGAGGAGTGTCCTTCTAAATCTAAAGATTCGCTACAGGGAAAGGGAACAAGGGATGTTAAAAAGGAAAGCCTTATTAAATAAAAGTTATGGAAAAAGTTAAAATAGTTAAACCATTTGAAATGCATCTTTAATAGCAAGTAAGACTTTTAATGGTGTTTGCCACACTGCTACGCAAACTGAGGTCTCTATCCAACCATAAATGGTTTTAAACGAGATTCAGGGTTTGGTAGATAGAGTCAAGGTTATGCTAGCACCTTTGACTCCTGGGGCCCAAATATTGTATCTAAATTAATATAAAAAGAGTCCCTCACCCAAGAGATGCCCTAAACACTGGGCTTTGGTGTAGGTTGTTCTGTCTCTCCAGTGGAACATGATCCACTGTGTATAAAAATTAAACATCTCTTGAAGCAGGGAGACTGGCAGCTGTATCTTCTACACATCAGCTGGGTGCCCTAACCACCAGACTATAGAGTTGTTCTCACCCTTTCTCTGACGCAATACATTTATTTATACACATTGGAATAACTTCAAAAAGGAGCAATTGAGAGAAGCACAAGCCAGACTAGCCAATAGCCCAGTGGCAGAGGGAAGACTTGATCCTGGATCTGCCTGCTCCCTAAGGGTACGTCTACACTGGCAAGTTAGGCCGACTTAAGGAGGCTTATGTTGACCTAAACAAAGCTGTGTCCCCACTGGGCTTTTAAGAGCTTAAGTCAACTTAACACCTCCTCTGTGGTCAACTTAAGCCTTAAGTCAACTTCTTAAGTCAACTTAGTCAGTGTGGATGGGGATTAGTGCTAAATTGACTTAAACCTGTTAAGTCGACTTAACAAGGTTGACAAAGTATTGCCACTCTGTTAGGTTGACTTAACTAGGTCAACTTAAAGTCGACCTTGTTAAGTTGACTTGACTTTGCCAGTGTAGACATAGGCACTTAAGCTCTTTTTCACTTAGGCTATCTCCAGAAAGAGTTCACAGCCGTGAATCCCAAATAGAGGAGGTGCCTTCCCAGGGCCCAAATTTGGGAATTTAATTTCCTTTAGCAGGGAGAACCCCTGCCTCACAATTTCCTAGTGGCTAGCATAGACAATCCCCTGGTTAAGCATGGTTGCTTTCATGGATCCCACTCTTAGATGCCTAACTCTTACCAGGCAGCACATAGAAAGCCTGGGCACCTAATGCCAGGCTATGGATTCTACTAGACAGTAAGGCACTAAAAGGTGAGGTGCTGGAACAGAGTCTAGGGCCTGGTCTACGTACTGTAGAATGTGTATCTCCTCATCAACTTACTTACCTCCCTTACCACAGCGTCTTCACTCGGCTGCACCAACAGGAAATGCTCTCCGTTCAACAAAGCATTACTTTTTTCTCATGGAGTGGAGTTACTGCATTGGAGAGAGAACTCTTCTGGGATTGATTTGAGCGAGTCTCCACTGGCCGCTCAATCGATCCCGCTGCATTGATTCGTGAAGATAGATGCAGCAATCTCAGGCTATGTACACACAATCACTTTATTGCGCGGTAAGGCTCCTTTGCGAAAGAAACAGCACATGTGTACACGAGAAAGCGTTATATTTATAGCGCTTTCCTTGTCCCGCAATAACTTATTGAGGGACAAGCTTTTTGTGTGTACATAGCCTCAGTTTAGACAAGCCCTAAGTCTACTTTGGGATCTAACTCTTGGTTCCTCTCATTCAAGAAGTAGCAGCATGATTAAAAGATGATCACATTACTAGGCTACTTACTCTGTAAGGCTATACAGAAAGAAAAGCAAATTGCAGTAGGTTGGAAAAAGAAATAAACATCAAAAGAACATCAATAATAGGAGAATCACAATATAAGCATAATTTGAGCTATAACTGCTGCCTGCTCTATATTACTAATTCCTGGGCCCTCTGACCCTATTATATGGTCCAGTGATGTGAATACGTCTTCCAGATAGCTCACAAAAACAAATACGTTTGAGAAAAAGCTTGATTTGCCTTTTCCTTTCAGAGTAGGAATTCATCCTTTCAGTCCACTCATTAAAGAGCCTGAGACATTGCTTTCATACTCAGTGAAGTTCTTTTGTAGACTAAAATTTTGCTGCTTTTGCATTGTCTCCAGAGAGCTTCTAGAATCTAGATCCTAAGTTTCCATGACAATATTCTGCAACTATCATATTCAGTGATGCTTGCTCAGATCAGATCACCCCTCAATCCATAAGGGGTCCTTTCAGAGGAGTAGGGGGAAGGTAGAATGTTTTTAATCCTTCCCCTACAGAGAAGTGGGAAGAAGGAAACATTCCTGCTTCCACTGTCAGCTTGTTCAGGGGAAGAGACACCCCATAATAATTCATCAGCAGTTGCTAAGGAACCCACTTTTGTTGCCTAGCAACCTTACTAGGAAATATGTGGCATCTCAGCTTTTGTCTTTTCATTGAGTTACCTTCTTACTCTGGTCATGGCTTTGTCTCTTCACTGTACCTTTCATTCAGAAGGCCGCTTAGAGATTATGGGGCCTTTGCCTCTGTAGAGCTTACAGAGGCAGGAGCAGTCACACGCTATTATATGATGACCAGAAGGGAGTGAGGCTACTACACGTCTCATGAAGACTCTTACATTAAGAAGTGACGGTTTATAGGAGGGATGCAGGATGCCAGCTGTGAGGAAAAGTACTGTACAATCACTTTTGGGAGCCTCACTTCATGTTTGTAAGTTTTCTGTTGCTGTTTGTGTCAGCATAGGAACTCAAACATGGCCAAATCTTAGTCTTTATTCAATTTATTATTATTCTCTCCTTGCCACAGCTTGCGTTTTGACATAATTTTGCAACGGTCTGTTCACACCCAGTTTGGCAAGGTAAAAAACAAAGCATGCAAATAGCAGCTTCCTCATTAATATACACTTGCATAACATCTTCCAGGCAAGCTTCTCAAAGCATTTTACAAACAGTAACAAAATAAGCCTCATGACACTTGTTTTATAGATGGAATTCTCAGTCAAATTAAGTGATTTCTCATACAGCAAACCTATAGCAGAACAAAGAAGAGATCCCAAATTGCCTCACAACTACTCCTCTGCTTTAGCTGCAAAACCATGGGTGGAAGCCTAACCCCATTAAAGTCAATGGGAGTTTTGTGATTGACTTCAGATTTCACCCCATGTGACATTTTAACACAAATCCACCCCTTCCTCCCCAATGCAAAAGTCGGTTGAGCTATTAGTTGCAGATAATGTGTTCAATTAATGTAGCCCCCATTTTTAAAAATAAGTGTCCATGAACAGATCGCAGTATTTATAATTTGTTCATAATTCAACGTTTCTGAATAATGTTATTAATATTTGAAAATTGCTCATAGCAAGCATTCAGAAGTGGATTTTTTTAATACTCTGAATTTTCTATTTGAACATTATAGTTGGTTAATTAAATCACAGGTCTTGGTTCTATTTCCTAATTGGAATATGTGACTGAACATGAGAATTTCTCTGGGAGAGGAACTCAAGGGCTAATACAGAAAGCATTCTAGCTTTTTTCAAAACACTGCATTGAAATCAATTGCTTGCACCAATGTAAAGCTAGAAGGGAAAAAACCCCCACAAGATACATACTGTAGAGCTGATTTCTCCCTTATTTCTGCGCTTTCTACAAGAAGAAGAAACATAGGCCCTGATATCTGAGGAGAGATGTGGGGGCTGGAAATCAAGAAGACTATTGACGGCTTCTGCTAGAAGGTACAGAGAAAATTCAGAATAGAAATGGCAGCCAACAAAGGAGCACAAATCTTCATAAAGACATTGGGAAGGAGGCAGGATATGCCTGAGAGAACAAAATGTGAAAGGTACAAGAATTTCTTCCCTTTGTATTTATTTAGACAGAGTTCATATAGGGGGGGTTGGGTTTTTTTGGAGTCTACTTCCATATTTAACATGTCCCTTTGCCCCATTTCTAGTTTATGTATGCCTTTGGCTTTTTCCATGCCATTAAACTCCTTGTTTTCACTCAGTTGGGTAATGTTTTCCCCACCTTTTGTCCGTCACAGTCTTTGCTCAGCGCAAAAGAATCTCTGGCTTATTTCAAGGCCCTGCAAGATCCACTCCGTTTTTTTTATTGCTCTTGATAATCAACAGGCAGCAAATCACAGTATCGTGCTACATATTTTTATAGAATTAGGTGCCATCCATACTGGCCTTATAACTGAGGTTCAAAACCATGCTGAGTCTTTGGTGTCAAAGCATATAAGAACACAGTCTATACACTAGGTTAACAGCATGCCATCTAGCCATCAGTGTTAGTGTCGTCCACCACTTGATCCCCTGTTTAACCATAAGTGAGTTAGAACTCTGCTTAAGGCAACTGTGCTTAAACTGGCATCCAGACTACTGTAGATATGTCTTAGTGTTGTAGAAAAATACATATCTCCAGGGGTTAAAGTATAATTTGACAGGCCCTGGAACCCTCCTAATCTCCAGGTCCCCTTATAATTAGATGGGCCCATATTGTATGGGGCCCCTTCATGCATGTGTGGGCCCCAGCCCAGGTAGGCATTTGCAACCATTTCTCAGTACCACATGCATCAATTATCACTCTGTAAAAGAATTTATAATTTTATATGGTGTTTATCTCTAGAGCCATTATTGTCACAAACTAGCAAACACTGCATAACACAATAAGTATTGTGATTAACAACAGTGGGGCGTAGGACCTGCCAGCAGCCAGGGCAGGGCGGAAAATGCGTTCCGCTGGATTTGTCTATTTTGAAGGGCCCGGAACTCTGGCCCCTCAAATTTGGGGCCCCGGAACTGCGTTCCAGTGCATTCCCCCTGCGTATCTCTCTATATAGACATAGCCTCACAAGAGTTCCAATAAAGTTAAGTTGAGGAAGATAGTGTTGGTAGAAACCCAGAAGATTTGGAAGTCAGCTTCAGACAGGTATCCAAACCTTTGAGGCTTTTTCAAATAACTCCTTGTCTCATTGCAAATCTAGTGAGAAGAGTTCCTTTCACATTATGATACTTGCCAGTGTCAGCCAGAAATACAGAAAGGAGGAGACCTTAGCCAATAGGATGATGATGATGGATCTGATCCAAAATCATTGGAATTTTACTTCCTCAATAATATCTTTAAAATTACTACCTACGTAAGCAATGCTGATGTATTCTATAGCAACTGCCCATAACACCACAGCATACACTTTCAAGGATTTTAGACCATTTAGATTCTATAGAACCATATGTTTGTTATAATTTTGCTCTCTGCCCACTCAGTCTTAACTATGGGACGAAGAGATGTGTGCATTAAAGAGACTATAAATACAGAAACCCTGAGTCCACTGAAGTCCATGAGAGCCTTTTCACTAGGCTCACTGAAGTTTGCTTCAGGTTTATGCAAGTCATTCCTAATAAATATACTCACATGCGCTCTGACACACAGAAAAGCTTACCACTCCCTCACATCCATACAGCTCAGATTGCATACACCCTCTGCAGTCTCAGCAAAGTTCAACAAGGCAGAAATCATGATTTCAAGCTACCTAAGAAATACTGAATCATTTCCAGCCACTCACATCCTCCATAATGGACTGAAATAATGGCACGTCTTTAAGATAAGAAGTGCTATATGATGTCTGATGCCACCAATGACTACAAAAAGCCTTTAGCTTGTCTAAAAGGAAAGGTATAGCTGAGGTGTATACCCTACCTTTAAGACATTCTGAAAAGCCTGATTTATCACAATGAAAGTGACACACAAGAGCTTAATAAAATTATCATTTTTCAATCAATAATGGAGATCAGAGATCTTGAGACTGAAGAGAGCATAAGCAGCAAGTTTTAGGTCCTATTTCCTCCCTGGTGTGTCTAAGTCTGTGCCAGGTACTCTAGGAATAAAAGGCACCCCTAACTTAGCTCTAAACCTTCTGGATAATCTGCTGAAGCATGTGATTTTAACCAGAGAAGTCATCTGTGTGGTCTGGACCCATTGAGGATAGTTCATATTCAATTCACCCAGGTTCTGTAAGAGGAAGGGAGGGAAATCCAAATTACTCCAGGAGGTGGGATGCATTTGTAACCCATATGCCTGAAAAGGCTATCTCTGAGGCTATGTACACACTACCATTTTTAACGCGCAATAATCCTCTTCCGCATTAATTCTCCCGTGGCTGTTGTTGCGCGAGATCGCGTACACACCATGCTTGCTCGAACGGAACAAAGCCCCCCCCCTGCTGATCGCAGTCCTCCAGTAAAGCAAAGGGGATTGTGGGTACCTATCCCAGAGTCCCCAGTATCATCTCCCATGGTGCATTCCGCTACCGACGCTACCCAGCAGTTGCCAATAGCAACGAGCGCGAATTTCAAATTGAAGCAACCTTCTTTTCGGCACTGCCTTTTCTGAATCGCCATGGATTCAGCCGTGATCTTGAATGCTGCCTTCAGCATTGTGAACACAGCCCAGATTCTGTTGCGGTTTGCCTTTGGCTATGATTCAGAGCATGACACGGATGACTCGGTCTCGGATAATGACAGCATTGAAAACAAAACGGACATTCTGATCAGTTTCGCGGACCAGCAACACAGCCTGAACCGCCGTGTTTGGTCCCGGCAGACGAGCACAGACTGGTGGGAACGAATCGTCCTTCAGCTGTGGGATGATGATCAGTGGCAACAGAACTTTAGAATGCGGAAAGCCACATTTATGGAGCTATGCCAGGAGCTTGCCCCTGCCCTTCGATGCAAGGACACGAGGATGAGACCCGCCATGACCGTGGAGAAGCATGTGGCTATCGCACTTTGGAAACTGGCGACTCCAGACTACTACCGCTCGGTCGCAAACCAGTTTGGGGTTGGACGCTCGACCGTTGGAGTGGCACTGTCACAAGTATGCAGAGCCATCAACCGTATTCTGCTCAGGAGGATGGTGACCCCGGGAAACGTGAGGGAGATCATCGCAGGATTTAATGAGTTGGGCTTCCCGAACTGTGGGGGTGCAATAGATGGGACTCACATCCCTATTCTCGCTCCTGACCACCTTGCCTCTGAATACATAAATAGGAAAGGATACTTTTCGATGGTTCTACAGGCACTGGTGGACCGCCGTGGTCGCTTTATGGACATTAATGCTGGCTGGTCTGGAAAGGTGCACGATGCACGCATCTTTAGAAACTCTGGACTATTCAGAAGGCTACATGCGGGCACCTTTTTTCCAGACGAGAAAATAATTGTGGACGGTGTAGAGATGCCAGTGGTGATACTTGGGGACCCCGCCTACCCACTGATGCCATGGCTCATGAAGCCGTACACCGGGAAGTTGGATCCTGACAAGGAGCGTTTCAATTACCGGTTAAGTAGATGTAGAATGGTTGTGGAGTGTGCCTTTGGCCGTTTAAAAGCACGCTGGAGAGCGCTGTATGGCAGGCTAGATCTTCATGAGGACAAGATCCCAATAGTTATTTCTGCTTGCTGTGTTCTTCACAATATATGTGAAAGCCGGGGGGAGAGATTCAGGAACTCTTGGACCATTGAGGCACAATGTCTGGAAAATGCTTACCAGCAACCAGACACGAGGGGTATCCGGGGGGGCGCAGCTAAGGGCAGTTTGCATAAGGGATGCGTTAAAAACCCATTTTAGTACTGTTGGTTAAAATTGTACCTTTGAATTTAATTAGTAACCATTTTCTATATTTTTCAACTATTAAAAAATAAGCTCTAAAACTTTTGTTTTTTTCCCATCTAATCATTCATTAAATCAAAAACCGTTAATGTTAAATTTCTGAAACAAATAAAGAAAGTCTGATTAAGTTTAACAAGGTTTCAACTTTATTCAATTAACAGTTATCCAAACTCGGGTTTGAGGGGAGTAGGGACTAAAGGTGGGTATAGGTGCGGGACTCAACTACATACGTTGGGGGAGGGGTTCTGTTAACATTACACCATGGATGTCCATGGTGGTCTAAAAACTGTCTGGGGGGGGAATGTGGCGTGGATGCACTGAAAGGCATATGAGGCTGATGATGGGGGGTGCGAGCCTGGAGCAGACCGACCATGCTCTTGAGGAGGTTGGTCTGCTCTTGCATGATGCCTATTAGGGCATCCTTCTGCTGCTCTCTCCTCGCACTGCTCTGTCTCCTGTCCTGCCTACACTGCCTCCTCCATTGCCTTGTCTCCCTCGCAGAAGCCTCATGGAACTGCATGAGCTCCTGGAAGACATCTTCCTTGCTCCTGCGAGGCCTCCGCCTTATCCTCCTCAGACGCTCAGCTGCAGCTGTAGACTGTCCACCGAAGGTCATTCCTGTTCAGATATGAAAAATGTAGAATGCCGCTATTGTTCTCGCCACGGTCAGGAGCAAACAATGTTGTTCTCCCCACACATTCCTTCAATACACAAGTGGGGACCTATGGGGGGGCGGTAACAAATTTCCCAAAGCTTGGGACGGGTTGCTGAGGTAGTACAACGGAGAGTTGACTATTGCCACACCTAGTTCTGATCCCGTGCCCGAGATGGCTGAAATAGAGGCAGATCTCACACTGCTTAGAGTGCCTCTGCAAGCGAGAATGCATCTCCTTCATGTTGCCGACTTCAAGCCGGGACCTTACGCTGCAGGATTGTGCGCAGCAATGGTACCCGCAGCAGTGCTTGCGAGGATGAAAGGAAGAGTGTCCCTGAATGGTGGAGGGCAGAGGAACGCTCTACCATGTAATTTCAAGAGAAGACTCTGGAAATATTTGGATAACGCGTTCAGTGACTTGAAAGGGAACGACTACTTGGAAATCGAGGCATACATTGATGACCTTTTTATGTAATGCTAGTACCACCTTTACACATCTGTAAGGTACAGAACTGAAGATACAGAAAACGAAAACCCCTTGCATAAAAACCATGTATACGCTGAGCTGTAGCAGCTAGAATAGAGAACACTGCGAACGGGACTTACCAGAGCTGCCTTCTGATGATTCCTGGGTAGGCGTGGAGAAGGAATCAGTGGAGCTTGTTTCTGGCTGGGTGGAAAATAACTCCTGGCTCCCCGGGTCGGTGGCTCCGCTCTCTCCATCCTCGTAGTCTTCATCCTCTGATTCCTCGTCCACAAGTGCCTCGTCGCCTTCTGCTGCCTTCTCTGTTTGGGGTGCAGTCTCCGAAGTGTCTACCGTGCAGTTCGGGGTGGTTGTGGGATCGCCGCCCAGGATCGCCTCCAGCTCCTTATAATACCTGCACGTTGCTGGCGCGGAGCCAGAGCGCCGGTTAGCCTCTCTGGCTCTGTGAAATGTTATCCTAAGCTCCTTCACCTTTGCCCGGCACTGCAGGGTGTCTCGCTCGTACCCCTTTTCGGTCATGGCTTTTGAAATTTGACCGAAAATGTCAAAATTCCTCCGGCTGCCCCGTAACTGTGACTGCACGGCGGACTCTCCCCAGATGCCTATCAAGTCCATCACCTCTGCTGCTGTCCAGGCTGGAGCTCGTTTGCTGCGGCGCGACGACATTGCAAGCAAAGCACACAGAGGCAGCAGCACTGAACAGCGAGGCAGAAGGGAGAGTGGTGAATTCAAAAATTCGCGGGACAGAAGAGGAGGTCGGGAAAAATGACGTCACGGCGATAGAGTACAGGCGGAAGTGCAGAAGGGAGGAAATTTGAATTGTGGGCCATTTCCGGAATTTTCACATTGCGCGAGAAGCGTACACACACGGGCCATCGTGCAACAACTATTCCGCGTTAGCAGCAACCACGCTCGTTTAGGTGGTTTACATTTTGCGCAAAAAGAAGGGACTTAACGCGGAATAACTGTAAGTTGTGTGTGTACGCTCTGTTTGTTATCGCGCGATAAAGGGCTTTATCGCGCAATAACTTTGTAGTGTGTACAAGGCCTGAGAGACCTGCTGAGGGTGGGTTACTGTTGTTGGGCAGACTAGCAACCCACAACTGGAAACTTCCAGAAGCAGGGAGTGGTAGCAATTTGAGCATGCTCCACAGTGTACCCTGCTGGTATGATGTGATCAGTCAGATGACTGGAGAGCAGCAGCCTGAGCAGACAGCAGGCAGGAGCTGCCTTGAAAGGAGACCATGTGCTCAGTGTTCTGGAGAGGAGCTGAGCCAGGAGTGTACAAGATGTTTTCTCCATGTAAAGGAGTCATTTGCGACAGACCCTGCAGACATGCATATGGGACTGAGGGCTGGTTGCAGAGGAGAAGAGAGAGCCTGCATGGAATGCTACAGAGGATCCCAGCAAAGAAAGAAGAGGACAGCTATTTCTTGCCACTCAAGCTTCCACACTGGAACAGAGACTGTAGCTGAGAGTTGGGTGAACTCCACACAGACTTTGGGACTCTTGGGTATCTTTCATGCAAGGGAGTGTTCTTGGTTAATTGTAGTTTGTTTTCTTAGGATAAGGTTCATTTAGTTAGTAGTTAATAAAGTTCATTGTTATGTTTTGTTTTTAGTAGTATTTTAATGTGTGAGTGTAGCTCTGAGCAAGCTTCGCCGTGAGTCCTGTACAGACTGGATCCTGGGTCTCCAGCTGCTTTCCCCATAGGGGTTGGGATTGATTTCTGTGGGGCACTGGAGAAGGGCAACTAAATGAATTTAGTCCACCCGAAGGTTACACATTCTTAACATGAAATAATTCATGACATTTTATTCAACTGGACAGAGCTGGTTAAACAAAAACTTCAGGAGTTATTATGCCCCAGTTAGGGGAGATGAGTGAAATCTGTGACTTACTGTTCTTAAGCATCAGCACAAGTAGAGTAGCAAAGTGAAGTGTCTCTGTCATTCTTTATTACTCAGCAGTGTCATCATAGGGACTTGTCTGAATCCCACATTCAGTTTTACTTCATGTGAATTCTCAGCCCTTCAATTTTGCTTTGAGCTTGAGGTCTTGTGGGCATGCAAAAGTGAGGATGAAAGCAAAACTCACAAGATCAAGTTTCACATTCATTTGGATACAACCTCAAAAATCATCACAGGTTTGCTTGAAGAGTTCAGAGAGTTCACAGATGATAAAAACTGGGAACACTGTCAGTCTGCTTGTACGAGGGAGCTGCCATGGATGGCAGGGAGCTGGGGGAAGGGGGTGCTGTGCCATGCTCCCCTGCCCTCCCCTCCCACTCCCCAGGTTCTCCCTACCACCCAGTTCTCCCTTCTTTCCACCTTTGTCCTGCTCCCCACATGGCTACCCTTGCTCTTTAGCCACCCCTGCCCTGCTCCCCACACTTTCTCCTGCCACTCCACATGACTTCTGACCTCCCCTCTCTTGCCACCCCGGCCCTGCTACCCCTACCACACCACAGGTGTATAAACATCATGAGGAATAGCAAAATTCAGTTGCTCATCCTAGGGTTTGCCTTAAATGATTTTCAGAATGTTTTATAAATTTGGCTGCAGTTTTGCTATTGGGATTTCTATGACTTGACTGAACCAGATTTTCTTACACACGGCAATTTAAAACACTCCTATGACTATTATCCTGCAATAATGTTACTAAATAACTAAAAGCCACCTAGGAACAAGTGAGTTGAATTGAGTTAAGGTACATATTAGTTACTAATCCTATCAGAGAGGGATTTGCTAGAAAAAAAACTTTCCCCCTTAATTCCCACTCTAGTTAATGGCAAGCAAAGTGAATCTACTGCCTAACAGAGTATAAACTCCTCAGCATTAATAGACTAACCCAGGGATGTCAAATATCTAGCTTAGCCATCTCTGAAACAATGTGTCATACTCTTACTTCATCAGCTTTCATGAATTAATTTCTTGCTGTCGTCTTTTGGAGCTCATTTAGTTCCTGTTTTCACCTAATTGGTGAGCTTTGCATTAACAGACAAGATCTTGAAACCAGGCAGAAATGATTTAGAATTAGAAATAAAATGACCACTAAGAATTCCCAGCACTCACCACTCGCTCTCAGATTAATAGCAAAAAAATCCAGTAAAGTCTGTAATAAAGTGGCCAGAGCATTACAGTTCCGCTTTGTAGCAACTGCAAAGGTTTTGAAATTTGTTCTCATTCCCTACTAGAACAAAAACAAACCTTTCATGAAAACAGAAATGGATTGAAATATCTGGTTTTTTAAATTGAAACCTGATGGCTTTGTAGGTCATGCTTCAAAGTGTAATGGTGAAGGCACTGGTCTGCCTGCTTCAGAGCCATGCGTCTTTTGTTGTGGTTTTGGTTTTTCAATCCCAGATCACTCCATCAGGTTTTTGAACACAGGCCCTGTGGGGGGCACTCTCCCCTTGTGCACACCCCCTTGAGACACAGCATGGTCTTGCTGCCTCCTTGGATCTTCTGTCTGGTGGTCTTGCAATGACTTACCTCCAGACCAGAGTTGCTCTTCAGCCCTCAAACCCATTTTCATGGGCCTGTCAGAGGCTTGGGGAAAATCAAGCCTCCCCAAACAGCTGCTGTCCAGAAACTCCCACTCCCCTGGGGCTCATCCACCCACCACTCACACCTTTTTGGCTGCCTCCCATGAGAGGCATGAAAAGTGGGCAGGAGGGGGACTAAGAGGCACAGATAGCAGGCAGAAAGGGGGAAAGAGAAGGAGAGTGAGTAGCAGCAAGGCCTGGGGTAAAGCATGGGTAGGATCTTAAGGAAGGGCAGTGCACAGTCTGAGCACTAGTGTTCCCTCCACCCACAGGCAGCAGTCATGTGCCACCCTTCTTCCAGGAGTGTGGGTGTTAATTCAAAACAGGCCTCTTTTCTAAAGTCCAGGAGCCCAGAACCTCCACATGGGCCTGTGTAATAACCGAGGCATAACACAGCCCTCCTGCTGGAGTTGAATTGTAAATGGTCTCACACTTCCTTGAATCAGGAGCTCCCAGCAGTCTTCTTCCTGAAGCTAAGTGGCAAATAATTACCCACTCCTCAAATCTGGAATCGCCACCTTTCCTCCCAGAGTGAGGAGGTAACTCAGACAAGCTTCTACCCAGCTAAACTCTTCTCCCTACTTACTTCTTTTGACATAGGCTTAGAGAAACAGACAAGCATCCTCTTATTAGTTCCTCTATGATAACCCCCACTGGGATCTGTTAGCTTTGTAACAGGCAGAGGTGCTCGCTTGTCAATTAGCAGCCAAATGGCCACCTAAGCAGTCAGTTACTACAGGTGGGCTGATATGGACCTGCCATGATGGACTCAGCCTTGCCATTGACTCCCCTTAAAGGGTCCAGCTACTCTTTGATCATTGGCCACTACTCAGCCCAGTGGCCCAACCAGGGTATCCAGCTCTTGCCCTTTCTGAATCAAAAAACCTTGATGAAAACTTCATTGAAAGAGACAGATCTCCAGCTAATGCTTTGCTGAGACAGCATATTTCACAAATGAACACTCATGTAGGCAATGTATAATGCCTGAGGTAAAACACAATAGGTGAACTGAAAGGATTTTTAAAAAATGCTTAAAAATGTGCATCTTGAAATCATTAATGGAATACGTGACTAGCCTTAAAATTACAAATAGATGCACTGCAACAATAAACTGCCAACTATTTGAGGTTCGACTGCTGCATTTCTTCAGTAATAATTATTTTATTTATAAAGCAACTCCCATTCACCCAAAACAACTTTATTCATCAACCTTCTCTCAGACAGACATCTCCTGCCAAGTCCCCTCCCCCCCAGTGCTATGCAACAAAATAAACAAACCAATTAAAATATACTGAACAGGAACCAGCAAACAGAGCCAAAAACAGGGGAGTTTGAGTGGGAGTTTGTAGGAGGGAGCGTGTGGTCTTTGCTTGTTTTGTTTCTGTGGGCTTTTTCTTTTCCTTGACAGGAGCTTAGGCAGGGACACCAGGATCAATACAGGGGAAGCATGGTAGTGGCCTCTGGAATGGAAAAGACAATGAAGATGACTGGATGTTGAAGGCTATGAGTCCTAATATATTATATATGAAGAACTGGTGTAGCCTCTGGACATGGCTGTTCCTCTGACTCATTGTATGACCTTGGACAAACAATTTAGGCCCAGATCCACAAAGAGATGTTGATGTTTTGATGCTGAGCATTGCAAATATCTAACTTTTAGGCACCTGGGGAGTATCTTAGCCACTGGGTTATAAAAGAGAGCCAGGCTCCTTCCACTTCTGGGTGTTTTGTGTGAACTCATTTAAGGGGCCTGACTAGGTAGGCAGCTTCTAAGCAACTGGATCAGGCCCCACATGCAACTTAGGTGGTCAAACATACCTATCTTCCCTAGTTTGTGAATGGCTCTGGGCCTTAGGCAGGAGATATTTGTCTGGACACCTATCATAAGGCAGCAGGGTCCATAGTCAGGCAGGAAACTGGTGCTGAGAGGGAGGTCAGACCTCTTCAGGTTACAGACCTCAGTACTGTTCTACTGACCACAGCATCGTCGATGGCCTGTTGCGTTATGGCGTAGTGCACTGTAAACGTATGTATGGAGGACCAGGTCACCGCTCTACAGATGTCCTGAATTGGGACGCCTGCCGCAAAGGCGATGGACGTGGCCTGGACCCTGGTTGAGTGACCTCAGAAGCTGGTTTCCCGGCTAGGTTGTAGCACATTTTAATGCAAGATGTGACCCAGGAAGAAATTGTTTGCGACGAGACTGGGAGGCCTCTCATTCTCTCGGCCATGGCTATAAACAACTGTGGAGATTTCCAGAAGGTTTTTGTTCTATCAATATAAAACACCAGTGCCTTTCTCACATCAAGGCAGTGGAGCTATATCTGTTGACCTGTCGAGTGAGGTTTTTGACCCTGCCAGCAGGTAGAGGATCTTGGGGAGCAGCTGCCACGCACACACACACGCTAGCGAGGTTTGAATTAATAAGTGTTTTTATTGGGGGTGAACAAGGGTAAATGGAATGGGGCAGTGAGGTGTATAGGGGGTACTGGGAGATGGGCCTCTCTATTGAACAGTATAGTGTCACAGTGGTGGAATCGATGTAAACCAGTGTAAATTAATATAAACCAATGTAACTTAATATAAATCAATGTAACTTAATATAAACCAATGGGGTTTTTTACAAGTATAAACATACAAGGCAACTGTATCAACGAGAGAGTGAGGTTAAGGGAAATGGCCAGGGAGTATGGGCAGGCAGTAGCAGAGAGTTAAGGAAAGAAAACACAGCAGCAGAGGCTGCAGTAAGCCTTGAAGACCTGCAGGGAGAGAATCAGTCTGCAGGCCAGGTGTGGAGGCACTGAAGACGGAGCGTGATTGGAGCAGAGGTGAGCAGGGGAACAGACCAGGGAAGCACACTCAGAAGGTGGGGTGAGTAATCAGTGGCAGAGGAAGAGGGAAGAGTACAGCTGCAAGGGATGCAGCAAGAGGCAGTCTGTAAGAGTGTACCTAGAGGCTGGGTTAAGGATCAGAGGTGGGGGTGGGGTGAGTAATTAGTGGCAGAGGAAGAGAGAAGAGTACAGCTGCAAGGGATTCAGCAAGAGGCACTGAAGCCCTGCAGGGTGAGGCTCAGAGCAGTCTTCAGGAGCCTGTAAGCTAAACACAGAGGAAGTTTAAGGAGAGGGGGAAACAGCAGCAGAGGACTTGGGGTGTTCGGGGAGAGATGAAGACACAGAGGCACTTATTTAACAACTTAACAGCAACTATACAACTTATGCTAATAATGAACAACAGAAAGAAGGAAAAACAAAAAGGAGAGGAGTAATACAGTAAAACAATTATCTTTAACCTAGCTTAACTATGGCCACACAATATAACAGGTAATGGCAAACAAGTATCCCACTTAACTACCACTAAACACAGACACAAAATACAATTCTAGCAGGACTACAGCTTATACAAGCTAGTAAAAATGCAGCTTAACAAAACTACTATACTGGCCCTATTGACCAGGGGGAGCAGTCCCAGGGGCAGAGTGGTGTGAGCCCAGGATACAGCTCCTGAAGGGGTTAGGGGATGGTGGCTGCAGCAGTGGAAACAGCTGAAAGCAGGGAGCCCCAGGACAGAGCATAAAGAGGCAGAGCTTAGCAGCAGCACAGGCTTTTCTTTAAGCAGCAAGGGAACTGCAGAGCAGGAGGGGGTCTCTGTTACAGACCCCAAGGTAAATTTAGAGAGAGTTTGAGCGGGGGGAATCTTACCAATCCCCAGGAGAGCAGCAAGGACAGAAACTGAGGCAGCAGCAGCATAGATGATTGCAGAGAGGACTCAGTTCTCGTAGTTCGTGGTTCATGGTTCAGGAGACGATTCGTTGTTTGTGGGAGGGGGGGTTTAAAACGGGGGTACGCTCAATTACATAGCCGGGAGCGGAGAAAGGCCAGGAGGCAGTGCAGGAACCTATTCTGGGGGCTGGCCCCAAAATGTCTGGTTTTTAAAGGCAAACTTAGGCAGCTTCCCGCCAGTAACTCTGATAGGCTCCCTGAATTACAGGGGTGGAGAGAGGGCAGGGAAAGCTGTAGGACAAGTCCGGGCAGAGTCTTGGGCTGCAGGTATGTGACTCATAGTCACAGGTATTGGTGTGTGACTCATGCCCTTTGTGAAAAACGAGCCATATTGGTCTTGCACTCCTGGGCATTGTCCACCCTACGCCGAGCCAGGGCTGGAACAATAGTTAAGGTGCCTCCTCCTTAGGCAGGGCCATGGCACAAAAGAAGCTGAAAGAAAAGGGCCATTCCCATGAGCAGCCTGGGAGGGGTGGCCACACAAACAGGGGAGACAGAAACTGGCACAGGGGAACATCTGTCAGGGACAGTTTTGGGTAAAAAAATGGAAGGAAAATGTCCTGCGCCATGTGGAAATGGGAGACCACTTTTGGTAAGAATGCTGGGTGTGGGCAAAGGTGGACTTTGTTATTAAAGAAGGTAATGTATGGTGGTTCTGTTGTGAGCACTCTTCGTTTTGACACTCTCCTTGCTGAGGTGATTGCCACACGGAAGGCTACCTTCCAGGAGAGGTATAAAATCAAGCACGTAGTCATCGGCTCGAATGGCAGTTTTGTGAGACCTATGAGGACCAGGTTAAGGTCCCATTGTGGTACTGGTTTGGGCACCTGCGGGAATTTCCTGCTGAGGCCTTTCAAGAATCGACTCACTAGTGCGTTAGAAAAAACTGACTTGCTGTCTACCAGCACATGAAAGGCAGAAATTGCTGCTAGGTGGACCTTCACAGATGACAGAGAGGCCTCCCTGCTTGAGGCTGAGCAGATAATCCTAGATGGCAGGTATCTCCACTGTTGTGGGGGGGAGCCCCTCCCAGAGCCCATCCCATTCACCCACAGAGAGAACCATTTCCACTTAGCGAGGTAGTTGGTTCTCGTGGATGGTTTCCTACTTTCCAGTTGCATCTCCCTTACCTGTTGTGAGCAGTCTAATTCTCTATGGCTCAGCCATGGAGCTTCCAGGCTGTCAGGTGGAGTGACTGAATGATTGGGTGGCACAGTCGACCATTGTTCTGGATGAGCAGGTCTGGGTATGATGGCAATATCATGGGATCCGCCTCGAGGAGATCCAGCAGAGTGGGAAACCAGTGCTGGCGGGGCCATTCCAGTGTGATCAGTATCAAGAATGACTTGTTCACCTTTACCTTTAGCAGGACTTTGTGAATCAATGGGAAGGGCAGAAATGCATATAGGAGGCCTTCGCTCCAGTCGATCTGGAAGGCATCTGCCAGCGAGCCATTGCTCCGGCCTTGGAATGAACAAAAACTCTTGCATTTGGTGTTGATCTCTGTGGCAAAGAGATCCAGACGGGAAACATCCCACTTCTGGAAGATGGATCAGGAGACATCCCATCTGAGAGACCACTCGTGAGTTTGGATGGAGTGGCTTAGTAGATCTGCCAGCATATTCTGTGGCCCCGGTAAGTAGGATGCCTCCAGGTGATTTCCTAGGGGAATGCAGAACTGCCATAGGGACATTGCTTCCTTGCAAAGGGCAGTGGAGCGAGCCCCTCCCTGCCTGTTTATATAAAACATTGTGGTAGTATTGTCTGTTTTTACTGCTACATATTTGCCTATCAGGTGGGACTTGAAGGCATGGGCAGGTCAGCTGGACTGTCCTCAATTCCTTGACGTTGATATGGTCGCACAGGTCTTTCTGGCCCCACCTGCCCTGAGTTGTTATCTGGTCAAGGTGAGCCTCCCACCCCAGATTCGACGCATCCGTTATCAGTGTGGTAGTTGGGTGGGGTTACGAAAATGGGACCCCGGCACAGATAACCTGATTTGTCCACCACTGTAAGGAGTCTAGCGCCCACTGAGGTAGGGACACCACCTGGTCCAGATGGTCTCTTAAGGGTCAGTACACCGAGGCAAGCCACATCTGGAAGGGTCTCATGTGCAGTCTGGCATGCTGTACTCACTGAGTGCAGGCCAAGAAGTGGCCCAGCAGTTTCAAGCAGCCCCGAACTGTGGTCATGGGGTTATGAGATACGCACTCTATTGCTCCAAGCATATTCTGGAATCGAGTCACTGGTAGTGAGGCAGTGGCATCGGTGGAATCCAGGACAGCTCCTATAAACTCTATTCTCTGGGTAGGGATTAACGTCAATGTCTTTATATTTATTAGCAGGCCGAGGTCACTGAAAGTGCAATTTATAAGCTCCACGTGATCTAGCACCTGAGCCCTGGATCTCCCTTTTACTAGCCAGTCGTCTAGATACGGGAAGACGTGGACTCTTCACTTTCTGAGGAAGGCCGCTACCACAGTCATACATTTTGTGAAGACTGTGGGGGCTGTTGATAGTCCATATGGGAGGGCAGTGAACTGAAAATGCCTGTTATGCACTATGAAGCGTAGGAATTTCCTGTGCCTTGGGACAATGGCGATGTGGAAGTATGCATCCTTTAAATCGAGGGCAGTATACCAGTCCCCCAGCTCCAGGGATGAGATAACTATGGCCAGGGTGACCATGCGAAACTTGAGGCTTTTTTATTAATCTGTTCAGGTTTTGGAGGTCTAAAATGGGCCTTAGGCCCCCCTTGGCTTTGGGGATCAGGAAGTACTTTGAGTAAAAATCCTTCCCTCTGAGATCCATTGGGACCTCCTCTACTGCTCCTAACTCCAGAAGCTGAGTTATCTCTTCCATGAGGAGTTGTTTGTGAAGGGGGTCCCTGGAGAGGGACAGGGAACAGGGCAGGTTTATGTAAGGGATAGAGTGGAATTGGATAGAATATCTCAATTCTACTGTGTGAAGCACCCAGCTGTCCAAGGTGATCTGGCACCACGCAGGGTAGAAGTGGGATAAGCAGTTCAAGAATGAAGGTGTTGGAGCCTGGGGTACTGGTGCTCTGTCCTCGGGCGTAACTTCAAAAGTTCTGCTTTGGGCCTTGGGATTGTTTTGAGGCCCCATCATTTCTATTTGGCCCACAGTACGGTCTTCTTCTATTGCCAGAGCTGTTGGAGTGACTGTTCCTATTGCGCCTGCAACTCAAGTCCTGTCTCTGCAGCTGCTGCTATGGGCGGGTTGGTGGTTGTGGTTTAAAATGCTTTCTTTGAGTATTTGGGGTGTGCATACCTAAGGACTTAAGTGTGGCCCTGGAGTCTTTTAGACTGTGTAACCTTGAGTCTGTTTGGTCTGAAAATAAAGATTGGCCTTCAAAGGGGAGATCCTGAACCGTCTGTTGTACTTCAAACGGTAGACCCGATGCCTGTAACCAGGAGCTGCGGCGCATGGAGATCCCTGAGGCCATGACCCTGGCCGCTGCATCTGCTGCATCTAAGGCCCTTTGGAGGAAGGCCTTTGCTACCGCCTTCCCCTCATCCACAAAGGCAGAGAACTCCTTCTTGGACTCTGATGACAGTAAGGCCGAAAACTTTTCCATAGAGCCCCATGTGTTAAATGTATACCTGCTTAGGATGGCCTGCGGGTTGGCCACTCTAAGTTGAAGGCCCCCAGTTGAGTGTACCTTTGTGCCATAAAGATCTAATTTCTTGGCATCCCTACCCTTTGGGGATAGGCCTTGTGCCCCCTGCCTCTCTTTATTATTGGCGGCTGTCACCACTAGCAAGCTTGGGGGAGGGTGGGTATACAGGTATTCGTATCCCTTGGGCGGTACAAAATACTTGTGTTCAATCTGCTTAGGGTTAGGAGAGGCCGAGGATGGGGTCTGCCAGATTGTTTTCATATTTCTGTCAATAGCTTTTATGATTGGCAAGGCCACCCTTGATGGGCTGGAGGAGGATAAAATATCAGTCATTGGGTCAGAGAACTCATCCATGATTTCTTGGATCTCAATGTTCAGGTTGCTGGCTACCAGCCTTAGGAGGTCCTGAAGAGTTTTATTATCCTCCTTCGGGGGAGCTGGGGTGGTACCCACAATCATCTCATATGGGGATGAGGAGGAAGACTCTCTCACGTTTTCCATTTCTTTGGGCTCTGATGCTGGGGTCTCCCCTGGTGTCGACTGGGCCAGCTCCTCCTCCATGGCACCGGTAGTGGATACCAAGTCAAGGCGGTTGCTCCCTGGTGCCGGATAATGTTTTTTCGTTGGGCCATGGTCGTGCTGGTATCCAGGCGGGAGATCGTCTCCAACTTAGCTCAGGACACTCCTGTCCCCAATGCGGCCGAGATGGAATAAGAGGTGCGAGGCACCTGAGGATAGGCCCATGGTGTCCAGAACAGCCAGCCGCTGGGGTTCTGCCATTGGGGAACCCCCGGTGCCGGGAACCCCGGTCCCTGCTGGGTTTGGTGCCGAGAACTGGACCGGGATCTGCTTCTCCTAGACGTTATCGACTTTGCCTCTGATCCCGAGGGGGAGCCGCTCCTGGGAGACCATGGTGGTGCTGTGCCTTTTGGTGCCGGGGAGCAGTGCCGTGGTGGAGAATGGCGTGGCAATGGGGTTGGCTTGCCTTTTGAATATGGCGGTCTGGTCAGTACCTTGGTCTCTAAGCGTGGAGGCTGTGGTGCCGAGGTCTCTGGTGACCTCGAATGTCTCCGGCGTGGAGGGAGAATGTACCAGATCTATATCTTCCTCTTGCTCTCCCGGTGGGGCAGCCTCAACTGCTGGACTCAACGAACCCCTTCCCAGGGCCAGAGTCGATGGCTTGGACACCTAAGGGGTGGTGACTTCGTGGCCCAGCATGGGTCTCACGGTGCCGGACTCCCCGAAGTCCTTTTTGGAAACCGGCGATCAACCTCTGTCCTTTCGCTTCTTCTTCGGCACCAGGGAAAGCGACCAGTGCCTGGGCACTGGCTTCGGTGCCGATGGTCTTTGCCGTCCTTTTTGGCCGGGTCTCTTGTCAGCACCGGAATACTCTTTGCTGACACCAAGCTTGTGGTTGGCTCCGAGGTGTTGGGGGAGGGTCTCAGTGCCTCTTCCATTAGAAGGAACTTTAGTCTTTGGGACCTCTCCTTTTGGGTTCTCGGTCTGAACGATTTACAGGTCTTGCACTTTTCCTTCAGGTGAACCTCGCCCAAGCACTTTAAGCAAGTAGAGTGTTGGTCGCCTTTGGGCATAGGCTTTTTACAAGTTGAGCATGCTTTAAAGTCTGGGGACCGAGGCATGCCCCGGCTAGCTACTCAAGCCCCTTAGGGGGGAAACTATAGTTATTCTAACTAACTACAACTATCAATTAACAACTAACTATTCTTTTTATATATATATATATATATATATATATATAATTTTTTTTTTTTTTTTTTAGGGTAAAATAGAGCTGGGAGGGAGACTCTCCGCGGGGGGGGGGGGGGGGGGGAGAGAGAGAGAGAGAGAGAGAGAGAGAG
>ML685836.1:543190-616385 GCA_007922175.1 Pelusios castaneus
GAGAGAGAGAGAGAGAGAGAGAGAGAGAGAGAGAGAGAGAGAAAGTCGACTAGCCAAAACGGGCAGTAAGAAGGAACTGGAGAGGGGAGGGTCGGCGGGCCCTTATAAGGAACGCCATAGTGGTGCAACTCCCGGGGGCTCTGTCGCCGACCCTCTGGGGTTGCTAGGGGAAAAAGTTTCTGACAGCCATGTACAACACGCGTGCACACCCAACTGGAGTCGACATGAGCAATCACTCGAAGGAGAAAGGAAGATTCATCAAAGCCAATGTATTTCCACAAGAAGTTTCAATTTTGATGAATTAGCATTTTTCAGCAATAAACGCCGAACCAGCTTGACTCTTGGCCTTCTGTATGGAAAGTGCCATGTAAGTGAAATATCACTGCTGTACTCTAGAATCTGGCATACCAAAGTTTTGAAATACTCATTGTCATATAAATGATATAATGTGACGTTTTGTTTTCTATTTAAAGCTGACACTGAAATATTTCTGAGAGCAGTTCATGTGGTAATTACTTCCAGTAAATAAATAAATAAACTGACCCCAGAAGCAAGATTGGCATAATCAGACTAAATTAAGGCGCATTCACTTTCTCAGAGTTTTATAGACCTTAAAATATATAGTTCACTACAAGGAATCGAGAACTTGAATAATAAATTGCTATCTTCCCTGCAAAGTTTTCTGTTATATTACTCAAATAAGGCTTCCAGTTATTTTGGAATAACAACTTCTCTTAATGACAGTCAAATTGAGTGGCTCGTGAAAAGATTTCAGGAAAGGGTAATAGGAACAATGCCTGTGTAAAGAACAAATGAGAAAAATGCAGCTGACTATCAACATAAATATGAATGAGGCCAGATCTCCTGGAAGAGATAGTTGTTCTTGAAAACAGGGAAGCTGAGATGGAACTTTACTGTACATAACCCATGATGCAGCAATTATTGATTAGTAGAGTCTGACTGCAGACACGCAAATAATAACCAAACTGATTTAAATCAGTCCAAGCCTCTAATCCTGGAAAAAGAATCAAGAGCACTGGGTTTCTGTTGCCAGAAAAAGTTGACAAAAATGCTAAACAAGTTAGGAAAAGCATCCCTAATCTATTCCTGTCTTTCTAGAATGGTTGTTTTCTCATTATATAATATTTAATTTTGAAAGTCTGGCCTAAGTGGAAATAATTTGAGCCCAATTTCTTGTCTGCAATTTATTATTACAACCCAGATGCTGATAGTTTGGTTTTTTACAGTTTAACTAAACATTTTAAAAGATTATAAATACGGTACAAATTTTCCAAAAAATTGAGAGTAAAACTAAAATCATAGAAAAACTAAATGGCAGTGTGTATTTAAGTAAATGTACTTTGAATTCCTCAGGTTACTGGGGACAGACAGCCCTCTAATATTGGAAGATTCCCCAACTTTTCCACATTAATCAAACATGACAAACTATTTTTTTTTTTCTGTCTGTCTTCTCTGGAGTCACAAGGGTGGTTAAGTTTATAAGGGGGCCATGTCAACTTCCTTACATACAGAGAAGTTATTTCTCTCCATCACAAAACAGCACACACACCCACACCTGGGACAGGGAACCTTAGGCTACTAATTCCAAATCCACAGGCTTTTACTGCATGTGCTAAAGGAAGATCACTGTTGCTTATAGAGTGCCTTTATGTTCTCTTTAATCTGTGATTATTCAAGAGAGGCAACATCATCCCACTAAAGTCAATGGCAGAAGTTCCCACTGACCCAGCTGGAGTAGTCTGGGGCTCATAACTCCCATTCATACCAATGGGGAAAGGATTGGCCACAAAACTATCTACAAAAATAATTCATAGCTTTGCATACTTATAACCAATTTTCTTCAAAAGGAGGTGATGCATGATATTCACAAAGAGATTTAATCTTATGAAAAGTTTGGAGGATAATTAAGCAAAGTTGGAAAGATCCAAAAATACTTTAGATAAAAATCGAGGTTTCACAGCAGGATAGTTATGCAAATCACCTGCAACTCTCCAACTATTTGAATTTTCTTCAACCTTTCCAAAAGTGTTTTCCTTTTGCCTTTAGAGGAAATATGGCAATTTTCAGGCAAATCCAGTTTCTCCAGCCATAGTAACACAGTTTTACAATGGAAGATGGCTGCAGTCTTTAGCTCTGATCCCACAGTTGGTAGCACATTAGGAAGCCTCCACAGCCAACAGAACAATCTATTACTTCCATAAGGGCACAACAATTCTTTTGCAAGCTGTCAACTGAAAGATCAGCACCTTAAAAGGATCCCCAAGTGCTAGGCTAGTTTCTTAACCAGAGTGGTCTTCATACAGTGCCAACTTCCCCTGGTATAATTGTGAATGGCATTACCCATAGGAGCAGTCTTAGCAGACCTACAAGGACTGACTGGCCCATGGAGGTTGAGCACATGCTGTCTCTCAAAAGAACTACTTGCACGCACTGAGAATGTGTGAGGGCCGCAGGCAAACTTTACTTCATTGATCAGCCTTTATGACAGAGTCAGAATAAAATCTAGCTCCTTTTCAACAAAGCTGAATCAGTTCATGCTCACAGGAGTAAAAAGCAGTAAAAATGCATTTTAATCAAAAAGTCAACAGAGACAGTTCTGGTTTGGTAAGAAATTGCTTTTTTCTAGAATCACATTTCTGACCAGACACGCACTTTAAGGAATTTGAATTCAGTTCATCACAAAAGCTAATAACGGCTTTTTGTTGCCTTTAAAAAAAAAATCTGATATTTCAGTAGAAAACTGCCTTCCTCAGATAACAGTGAATATATTATCTCCTTTTACAGTGATACATTATGACACCCTACATCCGCTTTCAATCAGTGATTTTTACCATAATGAGAAATCATTAGAACAGCCATTGTAAGGTAGGCGCTACTCTTGCAGAACAAGGAAGTTCTAGTTTTTGAAATATCTAGTAAAATAATCTTTGATGTACGATGCTAAATATCTGTAATTTAAGTACCTTATAATTCTCACTCTTGGAGTGACTGTAATGAGTCTCCATTAGTCTTGTATACTGAGTGCTTAATCACCATTTCATGTTTAAAATGAGAGCAGGTTATTAGAGTGTTCTGTTCAGTATGTATCAGACTAAAACTATTCACTGCCTTATTGATTTGCAAACTTGGAGGAACTGTATAATTCAGTTCATTTTTTGTATTATCAAATACATATACGTTTGGCTGCATCTGTCACACAAGGGATTATATCAAACTGCCAGTGCATGAAAACTCCTATCGCTGGCCCAAGAGCCATTGGCAGTTTCCAGGAGAAGTCAGTTGGAAAGCAGGAACACAGGAACTCTGGTCATCCGCCTCAAAAAGGGCTTCATAACGGGAGCCTATTGCTCAGCATCTAACTTTTAAGTGCCGTGCCACAGGTGGAAACTGCAGCCCTGAGTTAGGTGCTCAAGCACCCTATAAAATAGATGGGGACAGTGGGGTCTCTAAGGGAAGGATTCACAGAAGCCAGCATGCTGAGCAGGGAACAGCTAAGGTAGCCAATGAGAAATGCCAAGGAGACGGTGGATCCTAGGCCCAGCCCTTCAAAGGGAGTTAGGTGAATGCATTTAGGATCCTCGGCTGTGGAACCTATCCTGGAATTCGGAACCTGAACCAGCTCAGTTCTTTCTTGTGACAAAGGGAGGTGGCAATATCTCTTGCTTATGTCCCATAGCCCAAGCACTCACTCAGGATGTGGGAGACTCAGGTTCAAATCTTCTCACTGCCTGAATTAAAGCAGGTACAGGAACCTAGGTATCCTACTTCCCAGGTGATTGCCCTAATCCACGGGTTATAAAACAAGTGGGGAAAGTTTCTCCTGTTGAAGCTATTTCAGTTTGCACAAAATACTTAAATATTTATTGGAGGAGGGCCCAGATCCTGGGTGTCTCAGCTGAATGCCCTGATCACTGGTCTATAGAGTCACTCTCCCTGACTCTCTAGCCCAGTGATTAGAGAAGGATTTTTATAAACAGTGTAACAGCTCCAGCAGACGAGCTGGTGAGTGCCATACCCCTGAAATAGCCCCTCTGGTTACAGCATGTATGTAGGAGACCTGGGTTCAAGTCCCTGCTCCAACTCAGAGGGGGCTTTTTAACCTGGGTCTCCTACATCCTGGGCGAATGCCCCAACCATTGAGCTATTGGGTTTAAGGGGTGGAGGTGGCACCATCAGCATTGTTTTATGGTGGGCTTGTTGTGGTAGGAGTGCTCCACGAACACTTACCAGACTGGGCGCTGCAGACAAGATAGGCTGGAAAATGCCTATTTTCTGAATCCCGCTGGGGCTTAGGTGTAAGGGAAAGGGCAGGACAGAGGTGGCTTTTTGCATGCCCACCAGCAGAAATTTTAGTGCTTAGTGAAGTTTATCAATAGAAACGTAGGTATCTATATGGTTAGGCAGCACCCGAGTGGGAGTTTTGGGGATCTAAATTTTGAATTTAAGTAGCTAGAGTAGCAGTTGGATTGCACAGATACTTAGTTTGGATGCCGTCAGTGGGAGAACCATTTAAATTGTCTTTTCCCCCCATATTTTCTATTTTTTCCTTGTCAGGGAGCTTGTGAATCAATAAGTTGCCCCTCCAATAAACCAGTGCCATGAGCCAGCATTCTTTAATTGCAGTCCCTAGAACATGAAGGAAACAAATAAAGGATTAAGAGCCATTAATGAGTGCACCTACCTTCCTCAGCAATTTAAGGGACTGAGCTATCAGATTATCTGAGAACACCACTGCTAATAAACGTGCTTTTAGTACAGATAGATACAGAATAGCATCACTTTGATTGATCACTAGTTTGAAAGATTTTTCTCCCGTGGGGGGCAGCTGTGACGTGTTAAAGTTTTTGGTGCTTGACTTGATAGAAGAATTTGGTTTTCTGAAGTCATTATGGACAACAAAGTGGGTTAAATTGAAAGCAAAATTACACATTAGAAATGATAGGATAATTTGAATTGCAGGATTAATGGGTCCCCAAGATCCTGAATATGGTTCCATAATGGCTGGGCCAAATGTTGCCTCCTCCTGTTCTTAGATTATGACAGTTGAGAATTGTTCAGAAGGCTAAGGACAAAGAAAAAGCAGCAAGAACCATAAAAGGGAAGCCAATGTCCAGCAACTTTGGTATATTATTGAATTGTTGATACTGTCATAATTTCAAAGTACCTGAGCACTCAGCAGAGCACACTGCTGTTTCCTGCGTTAGGTAACGAAACAAATTAACAATCACACTATTAATTAACCAACCAACCAATCTTGTAAAACTGCATGCCTCCACCATCTGGTAAGTACCTAAAATAAAATAAAAGGATTTGTAACACAACTTGGATAGTGTCACTCTAGCTTTGATTATATCAAACAAAGTGAGTTCAGGGCCGGGATCCCTCTACTTAGACTTCTCTAAGTCTAGCCTCCAGGAATCTGGTCCCAGGGGACTGACAACAAAACCTTTCTGGATAAATACAACTTCTCTGATGGTTATAGCCTGTGCAACTCTCAACATGGGAAACAACCCTGAACATTTTAACCTGTGGAAGAGTCTGTGGGTTAACATGAGGCTTTAATCAGATGATAACAGCCACACAGGTCAACAAGAGGAAGTTTTGTGCCTGTGGTGGGATATTCCCAACGTAAAAGTGTGAATGGAGAAAAACTAGTACATCGCTGAAGCTGATGCTGGCAACTTTAAATATTATTTGGCCAAGTAATTAATATGAAAGAAGTTGCCAATATCTCAGACATGTTTCTGAAGTTTGTAATCATTAAAATATAACCACTGAGCTTTTAGCGCTCACTGATTTTGCTCAGGCCCATCTTGTCCAATTTACGTGTGCTCATGGATCAAAGAACAATTGTGGGAACTGTAGAAACTAGCTGCCTGTTTTCTATGAAATGTAGATACATAGAATTTATTTCACACCATAGGATTATTTCACACTCCAGCAATTTTCGTATCAAATTTGCTCATTTTACAGATAAAAGGGGTTAGCTGTCAGCCCTGCAAATGGAATCTTGTTTCCGATGATCATCAAAGCTGTGTTTATTTCTGTGTAATGTATTACAGTCGATTTCACCCACCACATAGGAGTTACTGTACTGCAACAGTCCTGCAGGCTCCTGTCTCTGATAGTGGTCACTACTGGATGTTTCAGAGGAAGATGCGAGAGCCCTGCAGCAGGTAAAATGTCTGCCTGCCCCTCTCCCCCACATTAGATCTCCTCCTAGTCTCTACTAGTTAGAGGCTGGTTTAAGTCTTGAAGCGTGAAGTTTAGTATCCCTTCCAAAATGTTTGTTTTTGATTATAACAACACCTATGTTCTATTTATTAGTGTAAGTGTCCAATTCCTGTTTGAAGCTTGCTAAATTCTTGGCCTGAACAGCTTTCTGTGGCACTGAGTTCCACAATTTAATTTACACATTGCAGTGCTATAACACGGTCTTTCAGGTTCTTTTTCTTAACTTGAGAGGAAATTTTGACTTTTGAAAAAAAAAAAACAAAAAAAAAAAAACCATAGTATGGTGTTAGTTTTGGGTTACACAAGCTTGTCTGTAGAAGCAGCTTTAAGATAGAGGAAACCATGCAAGGTTTGCTTTCTAACTCTAATGAGCACCCAAAGCTATTCTTGAGACAGAGTTGCACCATGGGAACTGGGCACTGGTACTGGTCTGAGATCCTGGGAAGAAGGGCTTAACCTGCAAGCTGTCTGACAATCTCATTTTTGGATGGGAGCTACAGTGCAAATAAAGCAAGTTATATTAGGTAAAACCAAAGTCAGCCTGAACCTACAAGGCTTGGAATATCTTCTGCTCAGGGGAGGACCCCCAATGATGTCTGAACAGCCACTTGTGTCAGATTGGGCAACAGGATCATTATCAGAAATAAAGAAAGCCTGCACACCAGCTTCAATGTGGTGGCACAGATGGAACAAAGCATATACTTTTAAATCAATGAGATTGCACAAGTGGTCCTGCCATTGGAACTGAGTTAATTTTCTTGACAACGCATGAGCCAGAAAAGAATCTAACTCACTCTCCTGGTGCTGGTTTGGCTCTTCAGGACCAACAGTAGATTTTCTTCCTTCTTTTTAAAGAATGCAGCTATGACTGAGAAAAAGAATGTGCTTTATTCTCTTCAGAAAGGTAATTGCTTGCCAGGGAAAAGAAAAGGAGCATAAAAGTCTGGTAAATATAAGTAGGCAAGCCATAAAAATATTTGAAGAGCAACTAGCAAAAGACTAACTGCAAAAAAAAAAATGTATATAAATCAGAAGCAGGAAGTCTGCCAAACAATCGGAGAGGCCACGAGACAACTGAAGTGTTAAAGGAGCACTCAGGGAATACAAGGTCATTGCAGAGAAGCTAAACGAATTCTATGTATCAGTCTTCACTGCAGAGGATGTGAAGGAGATTCCCTCACCTGAGCCCTTCTTTTTAGGTGACGGATCTGAGGAACTGTCCTAGATTGAGATGTGATGATATGGTATTAGTACTAAGTCACCAAGACCAAATGGTATTCACCCAAGAGTTCTGAAGAAACTCAAATACCAAATTTACAGGGCTAGTAGCTGTGGTATATAATCTATCACTTAAATGGATCTCTCTCCTAGATGATTGGCACAGAGCTCCTGTGATGCTGATTTTTTAAAATAAAGGCTCAAGTGGCAATCCTGACAATTACGAGCCAGTAAAGCCTAATTTCTGTACCAGGCAAACGATTATAACTATGGAAAGAAGAGAATGATTAGATAAATAGATGAAAATGATATGTTAGGGAAGAGACAACATAGCTTTTGTAAAGAGAAATCATGCCTCATTAGTTTTTTTTGAGATGGCCAACAAGCACGTGGGCAAGGGTGATCCAGTCAATATAATTTACTTGGACTTTTAGAAAGCCTTTGACAAGGTTCCTCACCAAAGGCTGTTAAGCAAAAAAACCGTCATGGGATAAAGTCCACACATGGATCAGTATCTGGCTAAAAGCTTTAATTCAATTAATTAATTTTTAATTAAATTAACTGGTGGCCCTTCAAGGTTTTAAAATCTGTATTTTGGTCCCTCAACCGAAAAGGTTGGGAACTACTGATTTATAATGCAAAATTTTAAGTGTGTTCGTTTGCTTATTCTTTGTCTTTCTAATGATACTGCTATCTTGGGGGGGGTGTGACAAGTGTCCTGTGGCACTTTTAAAGACTAACAAATGTAGTTGTTAATTTGTAAATTTATTAGTCTTGTGCCACAGGACTCCTTGTTTGTTTGGCTGAGACAGACTAACGCGGCTGCCCCTTTGGATCTTGAATGGAAGTAATTCTAAAAGTAAATGTGTCTTTTGTTCAGACCCCTAGAAAGATGTCAAGGCTACCCAGCCTGTCTCTAGTTCTAATAACTCCTCCTATGAAAAGATTTCAGTGACACGGTCCTTGGGCCAGTATCCTAGTCCTCATGTGGCCCTCATGGAGATTTGAGTTTGAGACCCCTGTCCTAGAGGGTGTTATTAGGTTTGCATGCGTTTAACATCTTTTATTTAGGTGCTGGTTGATCACCATCCAGACCTTATTACTTACAGCAGTTAAATGGTGTTGATATGGGTTGTGTTTTGCTAACCAATGTTGTTTGTGCTCACACAATAGACCATATATCTGTGGAGATGAAACATAGTTTGTTTTCTAGTGTCATTTCTCAGCAATATCAAATTTCTGTTTTAATTGGTGAGAGTACGAGTTTAAGAAAACTTTCTTGTCCTGTAATTTACTAGCACATAACTTTTGATGCAAACATTGGTCCTGTTATATTTTTTCGTGATCTGGTTGAAATAGGCAGCAATGATGCTGATGGGGTAGTATTAGCTTTGCTGCAGTGTTTGACAGCACATGGGTTCATGGAGGAATTTCTCAAAGATAATTGGATTGGTTTAGGTGTAGATGGAGCCTCTGTCATGTTAGGCAGTAAGGCTGGTGTTGCTGCAAAACTAAAAACACGATTTCCACTTTTGATAAGTTGGCATTGTTTTAATCACTGGATGGAATTGGCCGTGGCTGATGTTATCAAATGCTGCAGTGAAGTTAATCACTTTAAATCATTTGTGGATTCATTGTATGCTCTGTGCAGTCAGTCGTGGAAATGCTTGAAAGAGCTGGCTGACTGTACGAGTGGTCTGGAAGTGCAGCGTAATAGGATTGGTTGTGTACTTGATGTATGTTGGGTTGCCTCTAGCTGCCACACTGTACGAGTTGTTTGGCAGTCATATGCAGCTCTCCGTAGCCACTTCTTGAAAAAAATCAACTGATTTCTCACTAGAAGGGAAAGATAAAGCAACGTTTGCTGGCATGGCAAAAAACCTGGAGAATCCAGTATTTGTTAAAAACTTGGGTCTCATGCTTGATGCTCTGGAGGAACTTGCAGACCTGTCCTTGGTGTTGCAAAAATCTGATGTTACATTATGTACAGCAAGTAAGTAGAAAAGGTGACAAGTTCAGGTGTTTATAGCTCACAGAGAGTGAGATTCAGAGCTCTACCAAGAGGCTTGTGAGGCGATTGCTGCAGGTTGCTGTAAAGGTGTGTGTGTAAACATGTCTGTGAATGCTGGCAAGCAAATTGAAATTTCTAAATGTCAGTTTTACCAGGCCTTAGCGGACCGTATGAATGCTAGATTGTTTCCAGACTCAGAGAAATGTCTAAGCAGTGCTGTTGAAGCACTTGACCCATCACGTTTCACTATAGAGCTGTCACCGGAATTTGGTGAAAATGACATGAAATTTTTGTGTTCCAAGTTTGGCATTGTGTTTAATGAAGTGAAATGTGCACATCAGGACTATAAAGATTACAATACTTATTGTGTTATGCAGTGTTTGCTAGTTTGTGACAATAACTGATATAGACAAATGCCATATAAAATTATAAATATGTTTATGGAGCAATAACCAAGGCATATGGTACTAAGAAGTGGTTGCATATGCCTAGTTGGGCTGGGACCCGCACATGCATGTAGGAGGCCCAGACAACACGGAAAGGGGGCCCAGAGATTAGGAGGGTTCTGGGGCCCGGCCAATTATACTTTAACTACTGGGTAAGTAGACAGAGAACTGCCAGGAATCAGGCTCTGCAGACAGCCTCAGCAGTATAGCTGGCCTGCAGCAGGCTGCCTGATTATCCATGGAACCTGCCTGGCTCTAGAGGCCAGCAGGCTGGCTTTTAAGCCAGCAGAAGCAGCAGTTTGCTGGCTTCTTAGTGTTCATTCCCACCACTGTGCCTGGTGCTGTGTAACTTTATTCCTGCTGCTCCTGCCTTGCCTCTGTCCTGTCCCTGCCTTCAACCCCTCACTGTCTGATACCTTGCTCACTTCCGTTTCTGAAAACAGCTGTGCAATGTGCATCTGAAGTCAAAAAAGCTAACTGAATGTTAGGAACCATTAGGAAAGAGACAGAAAATATCACTGTGCCACAAAATTAATCCACGATACCCTCACACTGTGAATACTGCTGAATTGGAAAAAGTACAGAGAAAGGAAACAAAAATGATTAATGGTACAGAACAGCTCCCAAAGAACAAGAGATTAAAATGACTGGGGCTGTTCAGCTTGGAAAGAGACAGCTGAAGAGGGATATATGATGGAGAGTTATAAAATCATGAATAGTATGGAGAAAAAGTGTTTTTACCTCTTCCTATAAATCAGGACCAATGAAATGAATAGTCAGCAAATTTAAAATAAACAAAAAGAAGTATTTCTTCATGCAAGTCAGTCAACCAGAAGAGCTCACTGCCAGAGGATGTTGTGAAGGCCGAAAGCATAACAGAGCTCAAAAAAGAATTAGATATGTTCCTGGAGGATAGGTCCATCAATGGCTATTAGCCAAGATTAACAGGAATGCAACCCCATGTTCTGGGTGTCCCTACCTAAATCTCTGCCTGGTAGAAGCTGGCGCTGGATAATAGGGGATGGATCAGTTGATAAAGTTACTCTGTTCTACTCACTCTGTGTGAAGCTTGTAGCACCAGCCCCCATCAGAAGACAGGATCCTGGGCTAGAGGAACCATTGTTCTGATCCAGTATGGCCATCCTCATGTTCCTTGGGTTAAGGTAGCTGTGGATAAATCTAAGAGAGCTTGTCAGATGTTGGCCCAGACTTAAGTATATCCTGTACTACACCTGGATTTTCGTAACAGCTGTAGTGTTTTATTAAACTGTCAGTGACATAGCAAATTCAAAATGTTTGATTTTTAAGATGAGCTGCATGTGTGGCCAAAGTATTAAAGAATGCAAGACCTTGGAGGGGTTCTCTAAGGTAAATGCATATGCCCAGAGCAGGACTTCAGTGTGCATTTAGTGTCTAATTTCCTGAGCTGACTATTTTTTTTTTTCATACTCCATAGCAGACTGCTACTTAGCATGATGCTGACTCAGCCATCTCTTTCCCCTTCCGTTTTGTAAATATAAAGTCTCATATTTGTGATAAAGTATGGAATATTTTCCTCACAATCCCAGGAAGTTTGTATAATAGCACTGCAAGTGTTTGTCAAAAAAAACATCTCTCCTCTGTTAAATTAGATGTAATAATTCCTCTCTAGGTTCATCATGTGCTGTTCACACCCCTTTCTTATCTTGACTGGTTCTGTATTTGGGAAAAGTTGGCTTTATCTTTGCACCTTTCATTATGGCAAGTTTGTCTGTTACCATATCACATCTAGACAACTGGTTTGGTGTTTCCCTGCATTTACAGTACATATTTGCACTATTGATTGTTTCACCTATATTAATAAAAAGCAGTTTTAATAGAGATTTCTGGTCTTCAAAGACAATTCCTATAGGGGTTAATATTACCCGGCCCCCTAAATTTTGTCTGGCAATATGCACGAACATATTATTCTTAACAGCATCCTGTGATAGAAGAAGAAAGCTGAGCACTATGTTACCGATTTAAACTCCCACTAATCAATCTGTACAACATGATCAAACAACTCTACTGCCCCTTCATAATTTTAAGAAAGCGTCCTTGCTGTTGACATTCAAATTCGAGTATGACTGAGAAAAAGTCGCAAAAGTTCAGCAAAACAATAACGATACTGTGTAGCATCCGACATTTGCTTGTGTGTTTTTTCCATGCTGTATACACTTTTGTTTGAGCTAAACAAAGGTCTGCAGAAAATGTAGACTCAAAGAAAGCCATATTTACAGTCAAGGCTCCATATAGGTGGGTTAAGGACAGAGTTGAATTAGTAATAAAACTCAGAAGTGATAGAAAACATAAAACGGGAGATTGTGGGGAGACTGCAGTTGTTGAAGCATGTCATTGTCTTCTCTCCAATAAAAAGCTTTACAAGGATACTAACAGGCACCATCTTCAAAAGTTCTTGGAACAATGAAGAATACAATACGGGTCCCCTTTTAGCCAATCCACAATTAATAAGCATTATCTACAGATAGCAAAAGAAATGTGACTTTTAGGGCATGTCTACCCTGGGAAATAGCTTGGAATAGTTATTCTGCAATACTCCCCTATATGGATACTCTTACTCCATACTAAAAATACCTTTGTGCATGTAACCAAGTTGCAGGCCATCTGCCCCTTTCTGGCCCCTCAGGTCCTGCTCAGGACTTCACAAAGTACTCACCAATTCATCATTGCTGGCATCCGTGCTCTTTATTTAGTGTTTGTTCTCTCAGCCCATCTTCCCAGCAGTTCCCAGTACAGGTCCATTCAAGCCCAACAGCTTCTGGGCTTGCTCAGGGCCCTCAGAGACTTAGGGTTGTTCTCCTCCCCTGACTACTGCAAACAGATTGCTGGTCTGCCTATGCCACACACCTCCCTCCCCTCCCCTCAGTGGCCTGCCCAGCTGCTCTCTCTTGCCTCATCAGGGTCTGACTCAGCCCTAATTATCCAGGCACCTGCTTCAGCCTTCTAAAGAAGGGCATATACGACTAAGGGGTTTCAAACTCAAATCACCACGAGGGCCACGTGAGGAATAGCATATTGGTCCCAAGGCCGCACCACTGAAACCTTTTCATACAAGTTTTTAAAACCCTGGTGGGCCACCAGTTTATTTAATTAAAATTAAATTAAAAATTAATTAATTGAATTCAAAGTAATTGTAAATACATTTAATTAATAGGGTTTAATTAATCAAATTTTAATTGCAATTTAATTTTAGAAGGCTTTTAATTAAAATTACATTTTTAAAAGTTTTTTGAAAGAAAGGGACCAGGAAGAGCGATGGCGATGGCAGCCAGCTATGTCCCTGCTGGGGCTGTCGATCTGGGACCCAGCCGACCCCGGCAGCCCGCTGAAGCCTCCACCATGGCTGAGGCCAGCGATTTGGGGCCAGGCCACAGGCCGGCGGTGGAAGGTTCCTGATTCGGCCTTGGCTGGCCGCCCCAGGTCCTGAACCCATTTTGGGGGCAGCACACCCCTGTGGCGGTTACCTCCTCCCTGCCAGCTGGCAGTGGCAGCCGAGGCTCCTGGAAGGGAAGGGGACAAGGGGTGTGGCCTGGAAGGAAGCACTGGGGAGGCAGGCAGCTCCCAGCCAGTGGGGGTGCGGCTACTTGAAAAGCCGGCCAGGGGTTGGTCCACAGCTGGTAACTGGTTGTGTGTTTGAGACCCCACTCCTCTGCTCTTCTACAGTTCACACGCTCTTTTGCATTTTCATTAGAAGGAGCAGTGCATGGCGGGCACCTATCCCACCATGCACTGCCCAGCCAGCCTTTAGGCCGGGAAGCTGGGTGGTTTCAGGGGATCCCCCTGGGGGGCTCAGAGGAGCTCTTGCGCTGGGGTTTCAGGAACCCAGCGCAAGCCTTTACTTGTCAATTTCATTGCTCTGCTAGAGCAGTGAAATTGACAAATTTGACAGCTCTGGTGTCCCAGAGTGGCCTCAATTGGCACTCTGGGACATTTCCGGAGGCTGTCAAATGAGGAAGAAGTGTACACACGGGCTCTACCGCAGAACAGCTGTTCTGCAGTAAGCCTATCTACCCTTGTTTGGGTGGTTTCCTGTTGCATGGCAAGAAGGCTGCTGCCGTGCAACAAACAACATTTGTGTGTGTACGCTCACAGCCTTACCACGCGATAAGGCTTTAGTGTGTACAAGGCCTAAGAGTGTTCAGATGGGATTTAGTGGGGAATAACTATTGTTCTTTAAATTCATACTCTAGTTTATTTCCCAATAACTTCCAGACATCATCAAGCTCTTATTCGACAATTTAGGTGGAAACACTTTTCAAAAAGGTTTTCAATGGGCCAATAAACAGTAACAATAAATAAGGTTATATCCTGAATTATTCTTAAACAATTAAAAATGCTGATTTTAGCTTTGATAATGGAAAATATCATAATTGGGCCTATAAAATTTCTAACAACAAAATAAGGAGGCTGATTATAAAGTATCCTAGCATATTTATGCCTGAAGCCCTGTAAGGTATACAATAACTTAAAACCAGTAGCTTTAGACCTTCAAGTGCCCAAGTTACAACTGAAGTGGGATGTTTAATGAGCACTCTGCATACAATGGAAGCTTCTAGAAAGAAGGTTTATTTCACTTTGAGTCCTGGTCTACACTTGCTGCCATTTTCGGTGGCATTTGAAGGGAGATATTAAGTTACTTAAAATAACTTGCGCATCTCCCTTCAACTTCTTAATGTCCACTTACCTCGGCAGCTCCCCTGCACTGAATCTAAGGGAAATGTTTTCCCTTTGACTCAGCGCCACTCCACTTGAAGGAGTGGTCTTCAGCAATCGACTTGCTGATTGACTGGGGGGGGGGGTCTTCACAGATTTCTCAATCAAACCAGGAAATTTACACTGATGGTGACCAATTTGCTGCCGTCAGTATAGACATGCCGAGAGTTTCATGCACTCAGCACAGCGCTGTAGTTTGGATTCACAATTTTATAGGAAATCATCCGAGTCAGCAAGAATATTCATTTATTTTCATGAAATATTTCTAACAGACTTTTGAAAATGCATTTTTCCCCACCGAGATATAAATGTAGGCCCTACCACTAGCAGGTTATAACTATTTGCTGTGCATCGACAAGTTATTCAACAATACCAATGCAGCTGTATTGACCCTCATTACATTAGGGGACTCTGAACAGGCAATCACCATTACATACAGATGTGTTATTGGACAAAGATACATGCAGAAATTGTAAAGATCCCAAAACAACGATTTCCTCTTGTTATTGATCTTTTCATATCTTGTTGTTTAGTAAATTAACTCTGATGAAAAACTAAGGACATGCAGCATTTGCAGAAGACAAAGCACCATCCCTGAAAGTTTCACTGACTTTCTCTGGATTGTGTCCAAACTAATACTGATAAGCAGGGAATTATTCTGGTCTGTAAGCCAAACTTTGCCCTTTCATATAGAAGCAAAATTCCCAGTGAACTCAGCTGGAGCCCCCATCTACAGAATAAAAATGAGAGTCCTGTGGCACCTTACAGACTAACTGATTTTCTTCGGCATAAGCTTTTGTGGGCTATAACCCGCTTTGTCAGTTGCATCTGACGAAGTGGTTTATAGTCCACGAAAGCTTATGCCAAAGAAAATCTGTTCATCTATAAGGTGCCACAGGACTCTCGTTGTTTTTGCTGTACACAGACTAACACGGCTACCCCTCTGGAAACATCTAAGCAATGAAGAACCGAATTTGTCTCTTAATATTTATTAGTGAAATTCAATAGTATTCCATTCTCTTACACAGGAATCATTGAAATGTACCAGACCATATAATACCCGCATCATTTGAACTCAGTCTGCTTTACAGTATTAAAATGTTGTGAAATAATGTGATTTATTCCTTTAATGATGCAACAATATAAAATTAAGACCTGGCCCTTTAAAATTCCACACTTAGGATTTCCTGAAATACCAAGTCAGCTCTTTTGAACTTGAAACAAAACCAAGAAAAACCCAAGAACATTAAATTGTAGAGGGAGACGGGTGAGTCCCTGCCTGTAGGACAGGAGGAATTTTAAAAACTCAAGATACTTCACATTGTGATAAATTCCCTCTTTCATGATGAAAAGAAAATAGAGAATCCAGGAAGCTCTTGGTCAGGAAAAGGAGTTAAACAGAGCATGGAAAGTACTTATCTGTAAGGTTTGATAAAATTTCCTTTATTTAAATAAGCTCTATGATATTTTGAAGTAATAGCCTAAATACTGCAGCATTTTGGAATATTATTGTAATAGGCTTTTAAAAATATGGGATGGCACAAAAGAATGAGACAGAGGATAACCAAAGAGGCCATTTAAACTTACTCAACCTCATTCTAAGAGGAAATCAGGGCTTTTTTTGTGATGGTACTCAGGGATACTGAGAACTGGCACCTTTTTTCACAGCAATTCGGCCCCGGCTCCTGTTGCTGGCAAGGGCGGCCCCATGTTACTGACCGAGTACTGGGACTTTTAAAAAAAAAAAAAAAAAAAAAAAAAAAAAGCATTGGAGGAAATAATTATTTTACTTACTAATTTTGTACTTCATGTTTCTAAGTAAGTTTTTGGAACACACTGTACTGCATTCTGCTGAAATACATCTAAAGAGCTCCATCTTTATAATTCCCCCAAGGCCACATTTTCCTTCAAAGGCAACTTAAAAAATTTGCATCAAAATACCTCTGTGTACTAGATACATTTGGTCTCAAATGAAAAAACCTTAACATTATTGCATTTTATATAACTGATATTTGATAAATATACACGTTGCCAAAAATATATGTTGCCAACTCTTGTGATTTTTTTTAAATTCAAGTCATGCAATATTTGGTAATTTTAAAGTCTTCACTCCTGAAGTCATATGATTACATGAGACTCTCAGCTTTCATTTAAAAAGAAATTTTTATAGCCCTTGTGTGGACCAATGAACCTAATGGTTCAAACAAACAGAATCCACATTTTTAAATCATGATTTTTTAGAGCCTGATTCACTCAGGTTTTCAAAAACGGGTTTGGCACTTTCAGACATGTCTGAAGATTATGGAGTCATTCAGGCTAGCAGTTTCAAAACTAGCTACTGATTACGGATGCCTCAAGTTTTGGCTGCCTAGTTAGATATCTTGGGGGTAATTTTCAGACTAGCTGAACACCCACAACTTAGGTGACTGGGAATTGCAGGTGTTTAGCACCTTAAGGAAAGGAAAATCAAGCCCTTGGTATCTTGAAAAGGGCAGCCAAAAACTGAGGCCCCCAAAAAATCAGTGGTCACATCTGAAGTTTGCTTCTTAGCTTTTCATTCCCCAAACAAGACAACATAAAGTCAAATTCCAAAGGGGTAGCCGTGTTAGTTTATTGTAGAAAGACAACAGAGTCCTGTGGCACTTTTAAAGACTAACAGATTTATTTATCGCATGATCTTTCGTGGAAAACAACATAAAGTTAGCAAGCCCCAGGCCTGTGAGATAACAGTCACGGCTCATTGCCACTTGAATACAAAAGAATCACTTTGTACTTAAAGCACTACAAACATTAATGCCCACAACACTCCTGGGAGGTAAGCAAGTACAGTATCACTTACTCAAAAGAACGTTTCCCAGTGCTTTGCTAAGTGTCTTTTAAAAAACGGTATGTTACCAAGTATTTCCTCTTCTGGAGCCTTCAGTTGCAAAACTAAACCTGTGCAGGGTAATATGTCAGGGTATCATTACAGATAGACAACTCCTCAGGCCCGAAATGCCAATCATTCTGCATAATGTAGGATTCGACCTTGGAGTATGTACAGTTTCTCAGCTCCAACTCTCTGGTGAAACAAAATTCAATCTGACCAATTGTTTGTACTTCTTCACCCTAGAAACCATAAAGATGAGATGTTCAGCTTTTAAAGGCACTTACAGAGGCTTCTTTTTGCAGAGAAGAAAAACGAATCCCCTAGATATATTCCTTGTTTGCATGGTACACTGAAGATGCATCACTGTAAAAATGCAAGGTACAGGTGGGTGATGTTTCTAGAAGTATCCAGTGCATACAGTTCACCGTACAGACACCTTGTTATCATTATGCAAGTCACAAAGTTTGCAAGTGAATGAATCCATTTGCTTACTTAAGATAACGGATATCTTTTCTGTAAGACTCTTACAAGAGGGAAGTCTATGAGTTTAATTTACACTGATAAAGAGACCCTCACCACTATAGTAACTGGGCACCTTACAAAATGAAAAAAAATATTGCATTTTCATTGTAAGGAAGCAACTGCATGCACACACACATACCCGACTGATGCCATAAATTAAGGATCCAATCTGGCAAATGTACTTATTACCAGAAGAAGCCACTTTGACTTCGGTAAGGTAACTTACAATGACAAATATTATGGGTAGTGTTTTCAGGATTGGGTCTCAATTTTGTTGCAACTATTACAAAATCAAATGTCTTCTACCCCATAATTGCCAGCAATCCTAAGGGAATACTGAATTGGTGCCCTCTCACATACACAATAAGAAACTGTAAAAACTCTCCCCCAAGCTAATTCTACAACAGAGGTAGAGGCCTGAGGAGACTCTTGTAAAAATCTTTTTCCAAATTAACCTACTACCTAAATACTGTGCAGGAGAAAATTCTACAGCTTGATTACAGGCTGTACAAGGACATATTTCCCTTTGTCACTTTTAATTTCAGCTAGTGTCCCCTTGTTCTGTAATTAGACTGTGAGCTCTTTGAGACAGGGATCATATTTCTGCATACATCTGCAAAGCACCTAATACAATAGGCACCCATCATAATGGGGACCTTTGGACACTGTTGCATTACACATAAAAAGAGAGACAGGAGCATCCGAGCAGTCTCCATGACAGCAATTACTGTTTGACCACTCTCATTGCCTCCCCTATTATTTCTTTCCAATACAGAAATAACCTCTATCTTCAACTTGTTCCCATATATAAAGCGTTCCTTACTTAGAAGTATTGGAGTAACTTTCTATTCTCATTGAAGTTGATTGCAAAACTCTAAGGTTCATTTGTTGTTTAAAAAGTCCTTTAAAGGAAGGCTACTGGTTTTGATAGGTGATAGGTCTTGCCACATGCTCAGGGTCCAAATGATCATCACACCCAAGGCCAGGAAGGAATTTTCATGCAGGTCAGACTGGTAAAGACCCTGGGTGTTTTCTCCTTTCCTCTGCAGGCTGGGGCACAAGCCATGTGCAGATTTAAACTTGTGTAAACAGCAGATTCTTTGTAACTTGAAATCTTTAAATCACGATTTGAAGACTTCCACAATTTAGTCATAAGTTATGGGTCTATTACAGGAGTGGTTGGGTGAGGTTCTGTGACCTGCTATGTGGAGGAGGTCAAACTCTATGATCATATTGGTCCTTCTGACCTCAGGATCTATGAGTCTATGATTCTAGAGGGTTTAAATGTGAAAAAGGAGGGGTAGAATACATAAACTCAAACAACTGCTAAAGCAAATTAATATGATAACACAAAAAAATGTTAAACTGTAAAAGCAATTTTAATTTGGAATGATTTTCAAGAAATAGCTTTCAGAATGTGTGGGATAACACAGTCAAATGTTTTCCAGAAAAAACAGCTTTATTAAACTGTGATTAAGGGAGTCTAGTGACTGTTGGAGCTGTTTCATGACCTTTTCAGGAAAGGTCACATCACAAAGTGATAACAAAAAGGGCGAAAAAAGAAATTCACAGCTGTATTGCTAACTGAAGTTAATTTCATTTTCATTGTTTTGTAGCCTAGATATAGTTTATTTGACTTTGGTACAAATAAGTAGAATAGTATGTACACTGGAGCATACTGACTGTGCACACTGAATTCTTATTGAAGAATAGTTTATAAATCTGTTGCTGGCAAGGAAAGGGAATATGGAAACAGATTATTAGGCAGCATTGGCTGGAGAAGACAGACTATTTAGTTCTGTCTTTTGGAATCATAGTTGATTCCAAGGTTTGTTTGAACTTTTGCAAATATGAATTATTTGGGGACACCCTCTAACTCAGTGGAACCCAACCTTTTTGGCTAGGGGGCCACAAATATAATTTTTAGAACCCTGAAGAGCAACCAGTCTAATTAAAAATTAATTAAATCCAAATTAAATTTATTATAATTAATTAATTAAAATCAATTACATTTTAATTGAATAGACTAGTGGTCTGTCAGGGTTGTAAAAATTGTATTTGCGGCCCTCAAGCCAAAAGATTTTTTTTAAAATTTGAAAAAAAAAAAAAAAATGGAAAAAGTGTTGTGGTTTTTTTAAAAAAAAAGAAGAAAGGGGCTGGATGTCCATAAACAGGGTCAGCTTGTGGACAGATGTGTGGGCCCCAGCAGCAGCGCTGCCCACGCTCCGGCCTCCCGTGGCTATGCCATCCCACGGCTCCCACAGCTGCACCGCACCCCCCAGCACACTCTGCAGCCACACCGGCCTACGCAGCCCTTACCTGCAGCCAAGGCTTAACCCAGCCATGTCTGGAACTAGATAGGAAGCAGGTGACCACAGCCAGGCTCTCAGCTGTGTGCCAGGACCAGGCATTTTAAAAAGTCCTGGGTGCCACTCTTGGAACCCCTGCTCTAATATAAGTCTTTGAATTTGCCACGATCCCCATGTACTGTAGGGTGAAACTTCTTTATTTTTAGTAGCACACAGGAACTTGGTCTAAGCTGAGGCACTTGACAAGTATGTATGCTTTGAGGTAAATATTTTTCAGTTTCAGGTGATACTTGGAATGTCACAACACAGAAGCAAAACAGAGAGAAAAAGCATTACAGGTTAACACATTTAGTTGCATCATGCACATATTTTTGTCTACTACTTCAGTCAACAAAGAAAATTATAAAAAAGTTTTACCTCTTCTGGAGGAAGGCACTGAATCTTTGGTGTTACTCCATAAACACTTGTAAGGGCTTCTTTTATGGCTGTCATCTGAAGATTTAAAAGCCAGAGAGTTGAAAGGCATGTAAGTATTACTTACACAAATTCTCTATATGTACAGTAACAAAAAGCATTTTGCATGACCACAACTGTCAATAGCCATACAATTAGAAAAGACTGCATATCGGCAGCAAGTTTGAAGCTACCCACTCCTTCCAGCAGAGGTATATTAAAATAACTCTAAGTATGACTACTCCTTACCTGATAATAGGTAGTGCTTGGCTTTATCCCAACTTTCAGGAGATAACTGAAATGAATACAAAATGCCTTTTGTAGAGTAATATATCTTACATTTCAGGTGAGTCACTACATGTAGATATACACAGTTAACCAATAGGTAAATGGAGAATCCTAGAGAGGGAGCTACACAGACAGATTAAAGTAAGGGAAACAGAAGTTCAACTCCCACTGCTCTCCCAAACTTAGACTGTAACCGGCTTCCCTTTACTTCTTGGCGGGTGCAGTGAGAACTCCCTTCCACCGGCTTGAACATATCATAGAATCATAAATTAGGGTTGGACGGGACCTCATGAGGCCATCTAGTCCAACCCCCTGCTAAAAGCAGGACCACTCTCACTAAATCATCCCAGCCAGGGTTAAATGTTTCCAAAGAGGGAGATTCCACCACCTCCCTAGGTAACCCATTCCAATGCTTCACCAGCCTCCTAGTGAGAAAGTTTTTCCTAATATAAAACCTTGACCTCCCCAGCTGCAACTTGAAACCACTTCTCCTTGTTCTGTCCTCTGTTACTACTGAGAACAGCCTAGCTCCCTCCTTCAAGTAGTTGAAGGTTGCTATCAAATCCCCCCTCAATCTTCTCTTCTGTAGACTAAATAAGCCTAGTTTCTTCAGTCTCTCCTCATAAGTCATGTGCCCCAACCCCCTAATCATTTTTGTTGCCCTCCGCTTGTCTCTTTCTAATTTGTCAACATCCTTTCTGTAGTGGGGAGCCCAAAACTGGACACAGTATTCCAGATGTGGCCTCACCAGTGCCAAATACAGGAGAATAAGCACATCCCTCGATCTGCTGGCAACACTCCTACTGATGCACCCCAATATGCCATTGGCCTTTTTGGCAACAAAAGCACACTGTTGACTCATATCCAGCTACCTGTCCACCATAACCCCCAGGTCCTTTTCTATAGTGCTGCTACTTAGCCTATCGGTCCCCAGCCTATAGCAGTACATGGGATTTTTCCATCCTAAATGCAGGACTTTGCACTTGTCCTTGTTGAACCTCATGAGGTTTCTTTTGGCCCAGTGTTCCAATTTGTCTAAGTCTCCCTGGATCCTGTCCCTGCCCTCCAGCGTGTCTACCATTCCCCCCAACTTGGTGTCATCCGCGAACTTACTGAATGTGCAATCTATCCCATCATCCAGATGATTAATGATGTTGAACAGAAGTGGCCTCAGGACCAACCCCTGGGGCACTCCACTCGTTACTCGTTGCCAACTAAACATTGAGCCATTGATTCCTACCCACTTAGCCTGATGATCTAGCCAGTTTTCTATCCACCTTACGGTCCATTCATCCAATTCTTGCTGACAAGAATGCTGTGGGAAACCTTATCAAAAGCTTTGCTAAAGTCAAGGTATATCATGTCGACAGCTATTTCTGCATTCAAAAATCCAGTCATCGCATCATAGAATGCAATCAGGTTGGTCTGACATGATTTGCCCTTGGTGAATCCATACTGACTGTTACTGATCACTCTATTTTCCTCCAAGTGTTTCAGGATGAATTCTTTGAGGACCTGCTCCATGATTTTTCCAGGGATTGAGGTGAGGCTGATTGGTCTGTAGTTCCCCGGATCCTCCTTTTTCCCTTTCTTGAAGATAGGTACTATATTTGCCTTTTTCCAATCATCCGGGACCTCCCCCATTCGCCACGAGTTTTCAAAGATAATGGCCAGCGGCTCTGATATCACATCGGCCAACTCCATCAGAACACTCGGATGCAGTTCATCCGGCCCCATAGACCTGTGCACATCCAACTTCTCTAAGTAGTCCATAACTTGACCTTCCATCACTGAGGGCCACACTCCTTCTCTCCATTCCGTGTTACCCAGTGTAGTAGCTTGGGAGCTGACCCTGCCTGTGAAGACTGAGGTAAAAAAAGCATTGAGTACTTCAGCCTTTTCTGCATCTTCCACCACGATGATACTTGCCCCATTCAGTAAGGAACCTCCACCATTTCTGATCCTTTTCTTGTTATTGACATACTTGTAGAACCCCTTCCTGTTATCCTTCACATCCCTTGCTAGCTGCAACTCTAATTGTCCTTTGGCCTTTTTTATTTTATCCCTGAAGGCCCGAGCAATATCTTTATACGTCTCTCTAGTCACCTGTCCAAGCTTTCACTTCTTGAAGCTTCCCTTCTGTGTTTCAGCTCACCACAGAGTTCTCTGCTAAGTCACACTGGGTGCCTTCCCCATTCACTGTTCTTTCTGCACATCGGAATGGTATCTTCCTGTGCCCTTAGCAGGGTTTCTTTAAAAGACAGCCAGCTTTTTTGGACGCCTTTCCCCTTCAGATTAGCCTCCCAAAGGATCCTGCCCATCAGTTCCCTGAAGGAACCAAACTCTGCTTTTTTGAAGTCCACGGTGTGTGTTCTCCTTCTTTCCTTTCTTTCTTTGATCAGGATCCTGAATTCTACCATCTCATGGTCACTGCTGCCCAGGTTGCCATTCACTTCTTCTTCCCCAATCAATTCTTCTCTGTTTGTGAGCAGCAGGTCGAGAGGTGCAAGGTCCCTAGTTGGTTCCTCTGGCATTTGTACCAGGAAGTCATCCTCAACACTCCAAAAACTTCCTGGATTGCCTGTGCACTGCTGTGTTGCCCTCCCAGCAGATCCTCAACTGCAGCTGGGAGAGGGGCCCGCAGTGTTCTCTGGACTCCCCAAACCTGTGGGTGTGGTGTGCCAGCCACCTGATACAAGAGCACCAAGTCACATCTTCTTTCCCCAGAGGGAAGGGAAGGAATAGGAGTTATGGTCTCTCTGTGGAACTGGAAATCCCCCTACATGGAAGGTTTTCCAAGTTTAGCACCACTTTGTACCAGTGGAAGAGCACAAACTGACTGGAGTGTGGCTCAGGATTCAGGATCATTGTCAGCTGAGCATAATCAAACATGTTTTCCAGGTAATTTAATATTACAAATATATTTTTAAATTATAGATCATTCAGGGAAGCTAAGCAGGATGGGTAGAATCCACTAAAGTACTCCGAAGTCCCTGTTTTAGACATCCCCGTCCATGTTTTACACACAAGTCCCACCTTAGGCTCCCATGCAATCTTCAAAACTCTCACCAAACCCTGTAGGCATTAAGGTCCCTTAGCACCTAAGTTTTTTGGAGTAGAAGTTCTGTAGGCACCTGGGTTCCTGTCTCTGTGCACATTCACTGCTACCTTCCTCTAAGGGTCCTCACAACCTATCTGCTGCCCAAACTCCAAAGTGGTCTATGAACAAGGAGAAGATGGGCCTTTGCCCACTTGAGTGGAGGCGGTGCCCAATTCAGTAGGAGTGCTTGAAAGGTTCTTACCAGACAGATCCCATTCAAAATTCTGCCAGAGGAGGTGGTGGTCTGCCCACCTCATAAATTTTAGCCCAGTGGCTAGAGTGTTTGCTGGAGATGTGGGAGATCCAGATTCAAATTCCCTCTTTCTGCCAGAGGGGAAGGATTCAAACAGGACTCTCCCACCTCTCAGAAGAGTGCTCTAATCACTGAGCTAGGGGACAGTCAGATATGCGATGGTCCCTCATGCTCTCCCACTGAAGCTGTTCCATGGTGGATAAATAATGAAAGAATGGTTGGAGCAGGGGAACTGGACACCGATAGTTTACCCAACACGGTACAGCCTCATGCTCTTGCCCCCTCTCCCTCAATAACTATTTCACTCCTTAAATCGTTATTGGGTCAGAGAAAGTGAGAGAATGACTATGTAGGCCAGTGATTAGAAAACCCTCTTGGGAAGTGGGAGACAATGGGGATCATTATCCCAGCTCTATCCTCTCATTATTTATCTATAATGGAACAGCTTCAGTAGGAGAGACTCACATGCACATCTGCATATCCCAGGACAACTTCACTTATATTTTCCCCTCATGCTCCAGCAAGGACATCCACCCTCAGGTTTCCAGAACCCCGGCCATTGCCTCTCTTGCCTTTTGTGCAGGGTATTTCTAGACAGCAGAGTCCTCTACCTACATTGCGAATTCCCCAGCAAGCAAACTGCCTAAGCTGGCCTCCTTTGCTTTTCTCCTCAGAAGTTACAAAGAGCATAATTGCCTACAGAGATAAGTTACCAGGCAGCCCTTTCTAAGCAAGCACATTTATTCTTAAGATGAAAGCATTACAGAAAATATATTAAAAACAATAAAAGAACCTTTACATGCTAACAAGCGATTCATCACCACTACCACCAATCTTCAAAAAAAAGCTCTGTCCACGTCAGTCCTTTGTGCCCTACCCTAAGGGCTGCCCCCCACCACCACCTTGGACCAAAGGCTCGGTCTGTTTGCGAGATCAGTATCAAGGCTCTGAGTCAGTTCAAACTCGTGCTATTTATCCAAAATCCCTTTCTTTGTCTGCCAGCCTCTGGAGAATGTAGTTTGGACTAGCAAAAGTGAGTCTCTTTAGGAGGGTGCCTCTCTGGGGATGATACAATCTAACTGAATTCACTTAATCATCCCTTACTGTTCTTCGCTCCTTAGAGGGCTGCAGTTACCCTCCCCCATGGAATTACATACAATCCTTGGCACAGACTGATACATACACTTAATATAGTAAGATCTTCCAGAGATCCTGCGGGAAATAGCCATATCTGTCACAATCCCACAGCTTGGTTGTTGAAGCCTTCTTCTGAAATATGGGAGACCCTTCTTCAAATCTCCACTCCCTCTCTAGCTGAGAGGGGGGATTTGGACCTGGGTCTCCCAAAGCCCAACTCGATGCTCTAACCGGTAGACTACAAGTGATAAGGTGGAGACCACCATCTCCTCCTTACGGCATTTTGTGTCAAGTAAGGCAGGCACCTAACTCATTCCTGCAAGAAATGCCTAGAGCCTCTAAGCCAGCTAACTCTGGTCAGCAGGTGTCCTAGGCACCTCCCTGCAGCCTAGACATAGGTGCCTGTCTCCAAGAGGGTTTAGCACACAGCTCTCTGATTATCTTCAGCAGCTCCCATCTATCATGCTGGCCTTTGTGGACTGCATTCTTAGTCAGCTTGCTCTCCCCATTGATTGTATAGGGACCCCCAGGTGCCTAACTCAGGCTGGGGGGATCGCAGCATTGTTCCTCTTTTTTCTAGGTGACTAAAAGTTAGGCGCCATGATGCTCAGGATTGCACTGCCAAGTCCCTTCGTGGTCCCACCCTGCAGAACCTGAAGTTGGTGTACCTGATTCCTCTAGGCCTGATCCTGAGAGGAGCTCCACCACTCAACTGCAGATGAAGATAATGGGCCACATCCCAACCCACATAGTTCATTAGGAATTGTAAGTGTGCAGCAGCTCACAAGATTTAGTCAAAGCTGATGGCACTCAGCAACTGGCAAGATTGGGCCCTAGGGGACACACCAGTTTAATCAAACTGACCGAAGGCGTGTGCTCAATAAGGCTATGCCTACACTACAGCTTATGTTGGCATAACTTATCAGAGGTGTGAATAAATCACCCCCCTGAGCAACATGCTTACATTGCTGTAATGTGCCAGTGTGAACAGCGCTATGCCAGCAGGAGGCAGCTGCTGTGGTTCATGGAGGCTGGAGCAGTTAAGCCAACGGGAGAGAGTGGCTACGAGAGCATACAGCAATGCAGTGCACTGCACTATATATGGTGTGAAAGAAGAATAATTAAAAGAAGAAATCTTTTAGTAATTCTAGCTCTAAATATTCCTGTTGGAATTTGCAAAATCAGTGCAATAGGAATGTTTAATGTAACAGTCACTGGAAGAATAATGAAGAATGTTAATGCTTTTTTTTTTTTTTTTTTAAAGAGGTAAGAAAAAGCCCCATTAGCGATTGACGAACTTCAAAAACTTTCAGTCTCCATTCTTTGTTTTACAGTGCAACATACACACAAAGCAAAAAGCTCTACTGTTGGTCCCCATTCCACTGGCAAATCATTTCTTAGGCTATGTACACACGATCAGATTAAAGCGCAACATGGCAATCACGCTATAAAAAACACATGACCTTTATTGCGGGATAGCGCGTACACACGTCGCTCCTTGTAACGCAACAGAATTCTTTGCAATATCGCGGTGTAGCGCAATGAATTCTGGGCACCTATCCCACAGTTCATTTTCCCTGAATCTGCGCTTGGAATCATGGGATGAAGGAAAGGAACACAAAGCGCCATGGGTAAACTCTCAGTTTCCCGTGGTGCACTGTGTTCCCCTTGCGTCTTCCTCGTTGCCAATAGCAACTCGCGCCTATTTTCAACAGTGCAGTGACGCACCGCACCACTTGTGAGCAATCACAACAGCGACAGCATGGATCCTGCTCTGGTCTCCACTGTCGCCTTCAGCATTCTAAATACATCTCGGCTGGTTGCTCAGTACGCAATGAGCTCCGAGTCAGACAAGGACGCTGAGGAGCAGGGGCTGATCGATGCCCTGTAGAGCAACAGCACCGCGTTGCTCAGCTCCTTCACTGATCATCTGCACACGGTGCAACGCCGTTTCTGGTCGTGAGAGATGAGCACCGAGTGGTGGGATCACATTGTTATGCAGCTGTGGGATGACGAGCAGTGGGTACAGAACTTTCAAATGCGGAAAACAAGCTTTCTGGAACTGTGTTCAGAGTTGGCCCCTGCCCTGCAACGTAAAGACACCAACATGAGGTCAGCCCTAACCGTGGAGAAGCGTGTTGCGATTGCTGTCTGGAAGATGGCGACTCCTGACTGGTACCGGTCGGTTGCAAACCAGTTTGGAGTCGGGAGGTCCACCGTTGGATTAGCCCTCTCACAAGCCTGCCGAGCCATCAATCGCGTTCTGCTACGGAGGACGGTGACGTTGGGCAATGTTCGTGAGATTGTGGACGGCTTTGCTGCCATGGGATTCCCTAACTGCGGGGGAGCCATAGACGGCACACACATCCCTATTTTGGCTCCAGACCATCTCGCGACCGAGTACATCAACAAGAAGGGCTACTTCTCCATGGTGCTGCAAGCACTCGTGGATCACAAGGGGCGTTTTACGGACATCAATGCTGGGTGTTCGGGAAAGGTGCATGATGCCCACATTTTCAGGAACACTGGTCTGTACCGGAAGCTGCAAAGGTGTACCTTCTTCCCTGATCAAAAAATTACAGTGGGGGATGTGGAGAGGCCCATAGTTATCCTCGGAGACCCAGCATACCCACTGATGCCATGGCTCATGAAGCCGTACACCGGGAACCTAGATCGCAGCAAGGAGCAGTTCAATTGCAGATTGAGCCGCTGTAGAATGACTGTGGAGTGTGCCTTCGGCCGTTTAAAAGGGCGCTGGGGCGCTGGCAATGTTTGTATGGGAGGCTGGACTTGGCGGAGGACAACATCCCTGCTGTGATTGCAACGTGCTGTGTCCTTCATAACATTTGAGAAAGTAGGAGAGAAAAGTTTTCCCCAGGGTGGGCTATGGAGGCACAGCGCCTCGAGGAAGCATACGAACAGCCAGCCACTAGGAGTATTAGGGGGGCCCAAGGAGAAGCTGCTCGCATAAGGGAGGCACTCAGGGACCATTTCAATGATGCCCTCCCCTAGTTAACTTCCAGGACACATCAGGTGCACCTTATGAGATTTTCAATGTGTACAAATAAAGCCACTCTTCAAATTATTTGTCACTGTTTTTATTAAAACCTAAAGGGGGGTGTTTACAGGTGGGTGTAGCTGTGAGTCTCTAAAAAGTAGCTCTGGGGGGGACTGGAGGTTGCAGTGTACCAGGGGGACGGGTGGCCTTCAAAGAAATTCTTTGAAGGACTACGGGGTGTGGGAGGCAGACACAGCTGAACTGTATGGAGTGGAGCCCGTACATTAATTGCCTGGGTCTGTGGATTCCTGTGCTGTTTTCAGCAGGTCCTGAAACATATCCTCTCTGTTTCTTCAAGCACGCCGCCGAATGTTTCTCATGCGGTCAGCTGGGGTAGACTCCGGCCTTGTGAAGGTCGAATCTAAAAAAAAATAATAATAATAAAGCTGTTGTTAACACAGAGCCTAGATAACCAATGTAACTTTCCAGTAATACATTCCACTGGAAGGTGCAGGGCAGTCAACAGCCTATGCTTCGCTGAAGCGGACAAGGTACGTCCTAACAGAAAGCTTACTGGGGGCTAACATTCTGCACAAGCCACACAGATGGAACCCGATACCTCTCTCCTCAGAGTGCCCCTGCCAGCTAGAATACATATCCTACATGCCACCGGTTGCAAGCCAGGACTGTATGCTGCTGCACTGTGTGCTGCCATGGTTCCCAGGGCTGTACTTTGCAGCTGGCGAGGCACAGTATCCGTCTTTGGGAGCATAGACACAAACGCTCTCCCATCTAACCCGAGTAGTAGGCTCTGGAGGTACATCGAGGAAACCTTTACTGATTTAAATACAGATGATTTCTTGACAATCACTGCTTGTGTTGATGCACTTCTAATGAATGCATAGTAAAGAGCGTGCACAGCAGGGACTGAGACAGCAAGCACCCCCACCCTGGACAATGATATTTTAGCAGGAGCCATAGCTGCATGAAGGAGAAACTTACCGGAACCCCCCTCTGCCGCCTCAGAGGACATGCTGCAATTCATGTCTTGGGTGGACGTCTCAGCGGGGGTGCAGAAGAGCTCCTGGCTACACGCTGTTGCGCTTTCCTCCAGGTCATCCTCCATCTCCTCCTCCACATCGATCACGTCCTCATCCTGCTCGGGTCTGGCATTCACTGGATGAGGGGGGGCTGATGTGTCCATGGGACTCTTTGCAGTGGTTGTGGGGTCCCCACTGAGGATGGCTTCTATCTCCTTATAGTACCTGCATGTAGCAGGCGCTGATCCAGAACGGCGGTTTGCCTCCTTCGCTCAGTGATAGGTTATTCTTAGCTCCTTCACCTTTGATCTGCACTGCACAGTGTCTCTATCATAACCTCTCTCTGACATGGCCCAAGAAACTATGCCAAATGTATCATAATTTCGCCTGCTGCCGCGTAGCTGCGCCTGCACAGTGGACTCTCCCCAGATGCTGATCAGGTCCAGCACCTCTGCCGTGCTCCAAAGGGGTGCCCATCTTCCACGATGGGCCGCCATTGCTACTGATGGTCGGAGCTGCACTCCACTCCACAATGAAGAGAACAGGAAGTGAAACAGATGTGAAATTCGAAAATCCCGGGAATCTGATCAGGGCGGGGACTGTTTCGTCATGGCCACAGAGCGGGTGGGGGGAAGACCAGAGAGGACGACTTTGGAATGCTGGGACAGTTCCGGAGGCCAATCATCGCGTGGTAAGCGTACACACGAGTGGAAAGGCGCAACAGCTGTTCCGCATTAACTGCTACCACCCTCGTTGAGGTGGTTTTTGTATTGCGCTACAACAAGGCAGTTAATGCGCAACAGCCCTATTGCACGTGTGTACGCTGTTGTTGGTATCGCGCGGTAATGATTGTTAATGCGCAATAAAGTGATCGCCTGTACAAGGCCTTAGTCACATTGTAAAAGCTCCCCAGAACAATAGAAGGCAGGCAATTTACTAATCAGACGTATTTAAACTGACATTATCATTGCATCTGACATGCTCACGACATTAGGTCTAGAAAAATCTATGACTGGATATTAGAAGGCAGCTAGCTACACAGATTGAAGGGAAGGAAGATAAGTGTTTCATATTGTTCTGTGTATGTAAGGGGAGTAAAAAAGACTTTAGTAAGAAGTTGTTTGAATTAAACAGCAACAAAACCACAATTTTAAAAAAAAAACCAAACACAATTTAGGTTAAGTACTGAAGGATTTTTTCCCCCTTCTTTTAGAGGGTATCTTGAATGTCATATATGGGGCCATGAAGGTATTTTCCCCATGCAGTGAGCAGAGTTTTTTCTTTTTGCCTGTTTATGTAGCAAGAACGCACCCCTCAGAAAGCTGAGGAAAAATAAATGTAAACTAGTGTCACAGGCTGGTTAGTCCTGAAGTAGATTCAGCTCCCCTGTGTCAGAGCAACTGCTCCCAGTTTGGCCAATTCAGAGAGCAGGGCAGCACCTGGGGGCTTTAAAGAACTGCAGAGAATCTGAGAAGAGTGAAACCTGAAAAGAGACACTCTGAGTTACAGCTGGTTGGGAGGAGAAGACTGGAAGGATAGGAGGGCTGCCAGACCCAGAAGGAATTACCAGGTGGAAGAAACAATAGAGGGGTTTGCTGTCTGACCTGCCTGAGCCAGGGTCAGAGGGATGAAGTGGATAGGAGAAACAGCAGAGGGAAGTGCATGCTGGCCTAGGTGGAAGTCAAGGGCTGGAGACAGCTGAAGGGAGGGGAACAGTTGGAAGAGCTCAGCTGCTGACATCTCCATGCTGGGCAATTGGACCCTGAAGAATAGTGAGAGGGCCGAGGGATATTGAAGGACCCCCAGCAGAGAGGCTGGATTGGAGGCGAGGAGAGTTCCTGTTTGGAAAAGCACTGTTTTAAGGACTATATCCACTGAGTCTAGAAAATTGACTATATTTGGGATTTTATGCAATGGATGAATTTGCATTATGGTTTTGATAGTAAATCGGCCCCAAGGAAAGATGTTCTGAAGGCAAAAGAATCTTTGTGGGCTCCGAAGAGGGAAACTGAGGCAGCTGTGCCTGTCATGCCGTGGCCAGCCATGGGAGGATGCACCATGGAGGACCTCATTATGACAAATAATTTTACCCTCATCCCAGTTCAGTGTACATTTCATGGGTCCAACTCTCCTCTCATATCAGTGTAGATCAGGAATATCTCTACTGATATGAAGCTGTACCTGTATAAGACTGGTATGAGTCACAGCAAAATCCTAGAGTCTAAGGCAAGAAGGGGTCACTGATCAATCTGACATCCTGTATCACACAGACCAGGGAACTCCCTCGACATAACTCCTAGAGCAGCTCTTATAGAAAACCAGCCAATCTTGATTTTAAAATTGCCAGTGATGAAGACTCCACCACAGCTTTTGGTAAATTATTCTCAGTGCTAAAAATTTACACTTTATTTCCAGTCTGTATTTGTCTGACTTCAACTTGAAGCCACTGAATCTTGTTATACCTTTTTCTGCTTGACTGAAGAGCCCATTATTAAGTATCTGTTTCCCATGGGGAGGAATTTATAGACTGTGATCAAATCACCCCTCAGTGTTCTCTTTGTTTAGTTAAACAGCTTGAGCTCCTTGAGTCTGTCACTAAAAGGCGTATTTTCTAATCCTTGGATCATTCTCATGGCTCTTTTCTGAACTTTCTCCAATTTTCCAACATCCTTCACAATTCAACAAATTATTAAATAATCATTTTGTAAGCACCTAGAGAATAATAGATTTATCAAGAATAGCCAGCACGGATTGGTCAAGAACAAATCATGCAAACCAATCTAGCCTCCTTCTTTGACAAGTTTACCAGCCTAATAGATTGCAGGGGAAAAGCAGTATATGTGATATAGCTAGATCTATAGCAAAGATTTTGACACAGTCCGACATTATATTCTCATAAACCAACTAGGAATATGTGGTCTAGACAAATTACTTTAAGATGACTGCACAACTGAGTGAAAGACTGTACTCAAAGCATACCAGTGATCAGGGCCGTCCCGGGGGGGGGGGGGGGGGGGTTGTCCGCCCCACCCCCCCCGGTTACCCGGGCCCGGCGCTGGCCCCCTCCCCGGGGGGCAGTGCAGGGCCTGCACTGCGCCCCCTCCCCCCCCCCCCAGCCACACTCTTCACTGCTCCTTGCTGCCTTCGGCAGGGAGCTGAAGGCAGTGGGGCGGGCCGGGAGCACTAAGCCCGGCCTCTGGGCTAGCCCTCCCCGCCCCTAGGGCGGAGCAAGCAGGCCCAGGAGCAGATCAGGTGGCCATGGCCCGTGCCCACCTCTGGGCTGGCCTGCCTCATGTGGCCAGGGCCAGCCCTTGCTGGCAGGGTGCCCTTGGCCGGAACCGGCTCCCGGCGGCAGCCTCTGGTCCCCAGCTGGAGCACCGGCCGCAGCAGTCTGGGGTCCTGGCTGTGGCCAGCTCCCCACACTGGCAGCCCCCATTTCCAGGGTCAGGGCTGGAGCCGGCGGCCTCAGCCTCCCCACCCCACTGGCTTCTTGGGCGGGTGGAGCGGCCCACCTCCCCCCCAGCATGGGGGGCAGGGCCCCGCCTAGGCCAGTTGCCCTGGGCCCTGCTCCCCCCACGAGACAGCGCTGCCAATGGTTCTCTATCTAACTGGGAGGGTGTATCTAGCAGGGTCCCCCACAAGTCAGTCCTGGATCCAGTTAATCAATATTTTCATTAATTACTTGAACAACAGAGTGGAGAACATGTTTTCAGAATTTGCTGATGACATTATGCTGGAAGGGGTATCAAGCCCTTTGGAAGAGATCATTGGAGAATTGGTCTGAATTCAACAAGATGAAATACAATAAAGACAGGCAGAAAGTACTACACTTACAAAGGAAGAAATCAAATTAACAACTACAAAATAGGGAATAATTGATTAGGCTGTAGTACTGCTGAAAATTATCTGGGGTTTACAGTGGATCATAAATTGAAGATGAGTCAATAAGGTAATGCAGCTGCAAAAAACACTAATATTCTCATTGGTAGTAACAGTTATATATGTGTTATGTAAAACATGTGAGGTAGTTGTCCCACTCAGCACTGGAGAAGCCTCAACTGGAGCACTGTGTTCAATTCTGGGTGTCACACTTTAGGAAAGATATGAATTGGAAAGAGGTTGGGGAGAGCAAATAAAATGATAAAAAGTTTAGAAAAACTTGACCTATGAGGAAAGGTTAAAAAACCTGGGTACATTTAGTCTTAAGAAAAGAAAACTGAGGAGGGGCCTGCTAACAGTTTTGAAATATGTTAAGGGCTATTATAAAGAGGATAGTGATTATTTGTTCTCCATATCTACTGAAGTAGAACAAGAAGTAATGGATTTAATCTGCAGCAAGGGAGAAAGATCTTAGATATTAGGGAAAGATTTCTAACTATAAGAGAAGTTAAGCTCTGGAATAAGGCTTCCAAAGGCGATTCTGGAATCCTCATCAATGCAGGTTTTTAAAAATAGATTGGACAAACACCTGTCAGGGATGGTCTAGGTTTATTTGGTCCTGCCTCAGCACAGGAGGTTAGAATTTGTAGCCTATAGATCTAGCCTGCTTGCACATATACTTTTCCTCAAAAATATAAGTATAGATTTAAGTTGCATTATAGGTTTAAGTATTTGTTTTATGATAACAAAATCAAAGAGTCAGCCACACTCTACTATGCTATGCTATAGGAGCCATTATCAATGTGTTTAATTACTTATCTATCATTTTATGTTATCTTAATAAAAATCTGTCAAAATATACACATTTGGTCATTAGCGTGAATATTCCTGTCAAGCACTGGGTATCCTTGTGAAAAGCCCATCTGTGGCCTGATTCAGGGACTAGTATCTCATTGTCTTCTGAACAGATTCACTGGCGAGCCTACAACCCTACAAAATCACTAAACCAGGAAGCAGGCAAGAACTGGATGACTTCTTGAGGTCCTTTCCAGTCGTGCATTTCTGTGATTTTACCTTTCTTGAATATTGGATGCCAGAACAGGACATAGCATTGGTTGCATCAGTGCTAAATAAAGATGTAAAATAACGTCTCTACTCCACCTTGAGATTTCCATTCACGTATCCAAGGACTGCATTAATACTTTTGGCCACAGTGTTGCACTAGTATTTCATGTTCAGCTGATTATCCACCACAACCATGATACCCTTTTCAGTCATTGCTCCCAGGACCAAGTCCCTCACAATTTAAGTATGACCTATACTCTTTGTTCTTAGATGTATACATTTACATTTCACCATATTAATATGCACTGTGTCCAACTTACCAAGTGAATCCCATCCATATCAATGACCTGTCCTCTTCATTATTTACCATTCCGCCAATACTTGTGTCTTCTACAAACTTTATTAGTGTTTACTTTTTCTTTTTTCATGTCATTGATAAAAATGTCAAGGGGCAAGAACTGATCCCTGCAGGCCCCAAGAGAAACACAGCTGCTCAATGATTATTCTGTTTATAGTTGCATCTTGACACCTATCAGTTTGCCAGTTTTTAATCCATTAATGTGTGCCATGTTAATTTTATATCATTCCAGGTTTTTTAATCAAAATGTTGTGCTGTACCAGTCAAACACCTTTCAAAAGTCTAAGTATACTATCTTTATCAACTACCCTTGTAATCTCATCAAAATAAGATAGTAAAGTAGTGTGACAGGATCTATTTTCTATAGACCCAGCCTGATTGGCATTAATTACAATATCCTCCTTTAATTCTTTATTTATCAAGTCCTGTATCAACTGCTCCATTATCTTGTCCACATCTGACAGGCATAATTCCCTGGGTCATTCCATTTCCTTTTTTTAAAATACTGCCAATCAATACTGAATAGTTTTAATAAGCCCCGAGGCTGATAATTTCATGTAGGAGTCACATGGGACATCTGAATGCTGCAAATTTGCACATTTCAGGAGAGAAATGAGAAGCCTAACTGCCATTACACCATCTTGAGAGGCATTTTAAAAAGTGGTCCTAATTAATGCATACCTAAGGATACCCAAGTTATTATATCCCATCTAAAATTTTTGAGTGTAGCCACCAGTGTGTTAGAGCAGCGAGTAGGAATTATTTAATAAGAATATGCAGATGTACCACACTATTAACTGCCTGTGAGTGTGTGGTGGGGGCTTTGGCATGGGAGGACCTTGCTCTTCCAAGCTGTCCTCTATTTCTGTTAAGGCTTCCTTTATATGCTCTAAATCTTAGTCTATTATTCTCTCTCTCAGAAGCTCAACAAGAGTTTTGCCCTTGACTTGCCTGTTTCTACTAAGAAAAACACTGAATACATTTTATTTTCTATATTTTTTATTGGCCTTACTACTATAAAGCTTAGTTCCTTGCCACAGTATTGTATATAGGGTTGGTTTTTTTTTTAATCTAAAAGAATGTTTCTGGTTATGTTACAGTACTCCTAACAGGCCCAAAACTTGACTTCTAATTCAACTGTCTATTATGGCACCCGGCAACTATCTCCAGCCCAGATCCTGCACATGCTTTTACGCATGTTTAACTCTAATGCCGTGAGTAATCCTAGAGAAATTAGCGAGGCTACACACAGCAGTGAAGCTGAGCACATGTGAAAGTGTGCACAGGATCAGAGCTTCATTAAACAAATGACAGCCTGTAATATTTAAAAATGAATCTACCTCAGAGGTCAATCCTGCTGTTCTCATTACAAGCAATAAAAGTTTTGCCTTAAAAGTGGCAAAATTGGACTCAGAGTCAATGAAGACACTTACTGACGGCAGTGGAAGTTGGATTGGTGCCTATAAACAGAATTTACTAGTATCATGTGATGAGAAAAAGGGACCATACTAAAATTTTAAATGGTAGCAGAATAAACCTCACTCTTGCTGTAGAGCACTGTTTCTCAAACTTTTTGATACTAGGGACTGGCTTACTGCCTTCCTAAACTGTGTCAGGTAGATCTCAGGGACTGGCAAGGAGTCTGCCATGGATGAGAGCCAGTCCCCACATCAGTCATTGACAAACATTGCTCTAGAGTGCTGTATTAAAGACAACTAGCATCAACAGACATTTTTCCATTGCAGGATGAACTTTTTAGGGTTTTTCCTCTGTTTTTAAGTGTACATCAAAGCCTCTCACACCAACTAAAATAATAAACCCACTGAAAAGGGTTTCCATACCTGTTGAGGTCAAGCTTTTGGTAGAGATCCAGTGTTTTACCAAAATATTTCTTTTGAGAATTAAGAGCCTCCAATGTGGCTGCACAGGTCCCATGTTTCTCCCACTCATGTTTCCTGCGGGAACAAAGCTAAATTAAGAGACATTGAATCTGTCCAGATATATTCAAAGGGCCAAGAGAATGTCCCTTTAAGGCAAGGCTTCTTATTCAAATATCAGTGTAAGAACATGTATCTGAGAGGCTAAGTTCATAACTGAAGCAGGAGAAAAATCCTTACATCCCTTACAAACAACTGCCCATACAAATAGCTAGCACAGCAAAAATCCCAGTTCAAAACTTACAAATCTGTCCTCCACATCACCCTGTACCTCATTACAACTCAGCAGAGATACGGATTTCTACAAATATATATTTTCACTTTACCATAGGTGCCAGGTGAGAAAAAATGAGAAGTCTCCCATTCCCAGTGCCAGCATCTCAGACTGAGACTTGTTTAAATGTGATAAAAGCAGAGCATCCTGAGCTTGTAGAGCATACAACACAAAGAGAAAACATTGCTGTAGGAAAGCAGACTTTCACAGCAATATTAGAGCAAATTGCTAAGGAAATATCAGATTGAGGCGGTCAGAACAGTGGAAGAGAGAGGCTAAATTGCCCTCTGACAGAGATCATGAATGTTACAAACACCCAGTAGCAGAGCTAGAAACAGCTACATTTTACACTTGTGCTTCAGGGTTTTGTGGATTCTGAAATATAACGACACATAAAGCCATGTAGTAACAAACTGGATTTTTCAAGCCTGATAATTTAGTGCCACGTACATTAGAATATGCAATACAAAAGCACTGCCTTCATGAGATTTTATTCTTCAGTACAGAAACAAAGTTTTCTCTGGCTGGTGAATTTCGGAACATTTATTTCAGTAAAATATTACAGGAGACTGTATGAGAGTTTCACATTGTCCTGTAAGCTATGTAGGAGAGAAAAGAAGATAGTCATTTATTAACATATTAGTCTAGGATGGATTCCTATGTTCAATTCCCTGCTCTGCCATAGACATCCTGCGTGACCTTGGTAAATTGATTAATCTCTCTGTGACTCACTTTCCCACCTGTAAATTAGGGATGAATTATGTTTCCCTACCTCACAGGAATGCTGAAAGGATAAATATACTGAAGGCTATGATGTGCAAGGGTGCTACGGTAATGCTGGGTCATGTAAATAGCTTACAAAGATACAGAAAATCATCTGAAAAACATGCATTGTGGACTAATGTAGATTAAGCAGAATATACCCAAGTTAGTCAAGATTTGACAAAATTTAGTCATTCTAGTGTTATAAAAAATGTATTCTGAGAACTGAGTCATGTTCAGAAAAATTAAAACTGTGAGAATTTGCCTCAGGTGTTAAGATTTCTAAATTTTAGTATAAACTTTAGTGAGGTCTTCTAGACTAACAATAGCAGGCTACGCACCCGATGAAATTTTAAAAGCAATAAAGATGTTCTAAAACCCGGTGTCTACTATATTGTCAAGCCTGTAAGTATCCAGAATGCACTGCAAAAAAAGGCATATTTTGTTGTATCCATGGACTAACCCAAAGCAGGAGATTCAGCCATACTAAAAGCACATTTACTATGAAAGATAAAGCTGTGGGATCTTTAACACAGGCATCCTTCTCCCAAAGTATTCATTACCGATTGGTGTTCAATAGATGTCAGCACAACACACAAAAAGCTTGTAACGAATTACTAAAAGTCTTTTTGAATGCCTTGCTTTCAATCCCTTGACTCCTGTGATGCACCCTTTATGTAACACAAAGAAGCACCAAAAAAAGGTGCTAGTTCAATTTTTTTTTTCCCTTTTGCTGGATGCTTTTGAGTTACCCGTTTACAACAAAAGTTAAAGAACTGTCTTCAAGCATGAGAACTCTTAGTAAATCCTTAGAACTGGGGGGAAAAAGCTACACATTTGCTTTTGAACTGTAGTGAATATGGAAACTGAGTTCAAAAAATTTTGGGGGGGAGGGGTGGCATGTGTAACCTGAAGACTATAAATACCTGAAATTAGGAGTTTAGAATGAAAATGTCTGTCGTTACTGTAATACTGTTTCTATGTGACAGATGAGAGGATATCTGTACGTATCCATATCAAAATGCAAACCAGAGGGTCTGTAGTTGTGGTGGAACTTCGGAACACGCAGCAGTTACTTTGGGGAACCAGTGCTAATTTTGGGGTCTTGGCAACCTCAACTACACTATCCCCACCGCCAAGAGTCCCAGAGCTCTGCCCAGCCCAGCAAGAATTAATGGGTTTTGATTTACTGGTGTGTGTCCAGGAAGGGCACTTGCCCCAGGGTTGTGTAAAAAAAATAAAAAAAATCCAAAAAAAAAAAAATCAAGATAATCTTTTATAAAGAGAAGCTACCTGTTTTGCACAGCACAGCTTCATGAAAGAAGAGGAAAAGATGCAGAAATAATTCATTATTGCTGTTCGGTATAGGAATGTAGCACTCTACCTTCACCTCTTCCACTTAACACAAAACAGAAGAGCTAAGGAAACTATGGAAAATGCAGATAGTGAGATTCCTAGTGAAAACTGAGAGAGCAATTTCTTTGTTGTCTAATGCTCAGAAGGGCCTTGATTCTTCAGAGACTTGAATGGCATACAGCAAGAAAGGCAAAGTCACTGTACTTGAGCATTGGCTTGTGCTGGATACGAATACAAGACAGTCCTCTGTACTGGGAGAAATGAATAAATAAAGTTTATTTAATAAACAAACAAACCACCCAACACCAAACCTCTTGTAGATCTCCTTTACCATCGGGCGCATGGGGGAAGGGAGAAGGGGAAGAGGCAAGGCAGTAGTGCGTAACAGGTGAGTCTAAGGAGACAGGAGCTTAAATGCTCAGCATTCAAAGGGATTGCTCAGCTATGCAGTCCCCTCTTTTGATTTCCTTCTGCCACCAGGCATGCAGCAGCCTTCATTTATATAGGACTGGGGTTCTTGCTGCAACCTGCCCATCTCCATCACTTTTTAATCTTGTGCTGTCATGAGTAGTTCTGCCTCTGTATCACAAAGGGTGAAATCCTGTAGAATGCCCACAATACGGCAAAACTGGCGTGCTCCCATTGCAGAAGAGGGAAGACGGAGTGTCACTTTTTCCTGACCAGTGCCGCAGAGCTCTACTCCATTTTACAAGAGAATTAAGGCCCGAATGTGTGGTGGACAAAGGTAGAGTCATATCAGGTGGGTCAGAGAACTAACCAGGTGCAATGCCTCACAGACATATACATACTGGAGGAGGAATAATGAGAAACTGCACCCCACAGTTGTCTATAACTTGCAATACTCAAGGTGGATCGGATGCAGACAGCTGTCAGGTCTGATAATTTTCTTCTGTGCTGTACACATTTGGGTTGAGCCTACAGCCTTATATGCTTGGGCTGAACAATCTTTTCAAGAATTTCCCCCTAAAAAATTATTCCACACTTCTTTTTAAAAGAGACATGTATAATTTAAAAATCTTAAAATTTGTAGAACACACACGTTACTCTTTCCTATGCTACCCAGATCTTAGATTCTTAAGAGGATTTTTAAATTCCGTTTAATTGTCCCTATTTGTGCTTTTTAATATACTTTCATTTAGTTTTCAACAATGAAAATTTAGTCAGTTTCACTTTTAGGTTCTTCATACTCAATTTTCAAGCTTTTATATGCTGAGAAGGAATATTTAGAAGGAATGCTTATTTGTTTCATAAAACTTAGCTGAAGTAAAAAATGTGGAAGCGTTTCAGTTGTGTTAGGTTTGCTAAAAGCTTGCTGATTCACAAAATCTATAATTATAGCCATACTTACGGCAACACTATCCCTAATTAACCATTTCCTAGTACTAAAGAAAGGATTTCTTACAGTTAACAGATACTGGTTTCAGAAAAAGAATTAAAACATAACTAAAGCAACTGCTATACTGCTGCTATTCCCAGGTTATTTCAACTTCTGGCAAGGCTGCTGTTGAGGCAGAAATGCTCAAGGGAATCAATAGTCATGATAAATTCCAAAGGGGTAGCCGTGTTAGTCTATTGCAGAGAAACAAACAGAGTCCTGTGGCACTTTTAAAGATTAACAGATTTAAAGCATCTGATGAAGTGGGATTTTCTCCCATGAAAGCTCATGCAATAAATAAATCTGTTAGTCTTTAAAAGTGTCACAGGATGCTGTTTCCTTCTCTTTAATAGTCATGATAAGTAATTGACTAGAGCTGATTCAAAGTTAAGGATTTTTTTCATTTTGATCCAATTGTCATTTTTCCAAAAAAAATCTTGCGCAAAAATATTTCTCTTACGTTTATCCAGATCTGCTGTCCACTAGTTTTATATCACATCTTGACTTCCCTCTGGAAAAAAACCCCGAAGCTCCCATAAACACTCTTCAGGTCAAATGCTCCCATCTGTTTCAATGAGCAGAAAGGAGTAAAGAGCAGTTGATTAGGATGCAGGAAGTCAGTTCTGTGACTGGTTTCTCTCGCACTGGGACAATGGGGGGATTAAGCTGTGTAAGAAGTGAGAGGGCAGGGTTAAAGGAACAGTTACTCACCCGGTCTGCTTTACTCCATTGCCCCTGAGCATTTCCAGGCCTATCAATGGGCATAACCCACTTAGTCTTTATGGAAAGTCCCTCAGAAACTAAGTCAGTGAAAGACATTAACTGAGTAGCTGTGAGAAACTAATAAAATACTGAATAAATGGAACTTTTGGGGTTGAGGCTTTGGGCAGGAAAAGATCCTCTGTCACGGGCATGCTCTGTCTCCTTTTCACATCTATATAAGGAATGCTGGTGTGAGATAGACTTCTCTAGTGAGCCAGAAACTTCAAGTAAGATAAGCTACATATATCAAGCAGATATGAAGAATCAGTATATTTGTAATGGGACAAAGAAAACAGTTTATCTTCCCCTCTTTGAGTGAACACAGAGAAGACATGAAAACCATGGTAACCAGCTAAGCCTCCTGAAAACACTGAAGACCTTGCAGAATACCATATGCAATTAACAATCGTGTTGATCCTATTACTAATATTGGGTCCCATACTGCAGTCCTGGAAGTGCCACCTACATTCTTGATTCCCAGATGTACGTCCTTAGTTTTAGCAATATTAAAATGCATTTTGTTTAGTGAGGACAATTTACAAAGAGATCCTGCTTTTATTGATATTGACAAAGATACGAAATGCAAAAGGAAAAGAACAGAATCATTTCTAAAGATTTTTACAAGGTTTTTCATGCAACTCCATCAAATACCTAAAGCTTGGTTCCAGCGGCTCCTTCAGATAATCATTTAGAAAGATGCTTAATAAGATACATCCAAAATGATTCTCCATTGTAGTTTAAACTCACCAGAACTGGGTGCGATTAGGAGATGAATGAAGTACATCAGGCCAATATCGTCTCATGTTTAGCAGGAGATCCTATAAATTAAAAATATGCATCTACCCAGTGAAGTTGAAAAGAGATTTCATACTCAATATACATAAATGTGTACATTTTCAAAATACTGTCTATCTCCTTGGACATTATTGGCTGAAACCTTTTATATAAGTGAAAAGAATTATTGCTAGGTGAGTAAGAGGTTTTGTGCCTCAATGAGCTGAAAATGTATTCCTTGTGGCTGTTTCATGTATAACTGGATTTTGAAACACTGTACAAAAATATTTCCTTTCTTGAATTTAAATACTTTTCAACTTTTTAATTAACTGATTAATTTTCTATAATCCGACAGAAATCCCATTAAATTGTACATTTCCACATCTCCATCCTTTAATCCCCCAAACTGTTTTATAAAGCAATGTTTGACTGATAAATGAACATTTCTGTTCTTTATAGTATGATAGAAGTCAAAGCATCATACAGATTACTGTTCAGCTCCCATTTGCATACCCTGCTTGCTGATACACCTTATCTCTGCTGAAATGACACAACGCAGTCACCATTTCTTTGACTTCCCTTAGAGGTTCTATCAGGGAAACAGCTTTAAACATCAGATCTCTGGATCTTCCAGCAACACAGAAGTTGCAAGGAGTGCACTAGATGTACCCTCTCTTCCAGAAAGGCTTTTTGCCACAGGAGGCCCAGAGACCATGTTCTGCCAGTTTCTACTGGAAAAGGCTAGGGAATGACTTAAGCCAACAATCATCTGAGTGGGGGGGGGGGGGGGGGGCGGGGGAGAGGTTGTTTGTTGAACTTAAATTGACACAGTCGACTTAGAATAATGGAATAAGGCAGCTAATAAGTGTTGTAATAGAAAAATTTTAAAAGCATAACTTTCTCAGATCATAAATCAAATCAGAAGTGATATGCTACATGGGATTTGAAAAGATAATTGTGTTCAATCCTACTCAGAATTAATATTTTAATGTCAACAAATTAAATTACCTTAATCTCATTCACATCAAAGTGCCATGTTCTATTACAATCGTCTACTTTTTCAGGCCTAGGGAAGAAATATACAAATGAAAACAGAACACCAATGAGTAGTAGGTGGAAAAAGTCATGTCATGGGGCTACATTTCAAAGTTACAAAATCAAACCTTTGAAATTTGAGTTTAAAAATCCATAGAACACAGTTTGGCCTCTGCAGCACTGTAACCAACACAAATGAATTAAAATTCATTATGTGCTAATTGTGACTGAACTTTTTCTCCATGCAGAGTATCCTGTTAGGCCCTTCACACCACTTTACCTATGCATAAAGTGATGTGTGGTCTGAAGGGCCTTGCCTGGGTCCTCTCCATTGATGTTAATTCCACCCTAACAGAGTCACTCTACTTATGATTACCCAGGCCCACACAAATTCCAGCTGCCTTGGAACCTAATTGTAATGCTGTTGAGAGTTTACTAGAGCACAGGTTACCCAACCTGCTGTCTATTTTCTTCCAATCACTTTTTATTTTTAAGAAAAAGTCATCATCTTTGCATCTCTGCTGCTCACACTGATTCCAATCAGTTGTTTCTTTTGAGGCAGACATGTTCTTTCCAAGTTTCTATGAGATTTTTGTAACATGGTTAGACTCCTGAGGCCACATTCAGTCATTAGACAGTAACTGATGCTCTGAATCCAGAAAAAGAGGAAACTAGACTTCCCTTCACATAAACAACTTTGAAAAAGAGACCTCTAAAAAGGAGCTGATTCTATGATTTGATTTGTGTGCGTGCACATGATCATCAAGCACGTGAGATGATATGTCAGCAGCATATTGAACTATAATCTTTGATTTCTGACTAGAATAGGGTTCTTATATTTCAATACACTACACATTCGTAAGAAAGCAGATCAGTGGACCATCCACCAGCACAAACATTACACATCCTGTAAGTTAGAGCTCTGAACTGAATATGCAGAAGCAAACCTTCAGTGATAAATGGGATTCTTCTCTGAAAAACTGCCTATGGGAAACATGACTTCTCCCTCTCAGATCTGCTCCCTGTTTGTATTGAATGTCAGATCAGCAGACAAAGTCCTTTTCATTATTCTTTTTAGTTCTGCAGAGCAAATTGATACATTTATGGAGGGAATAGCATGATGGGACAGCCTAGTTTTGCAATTGATTGATCTTTGACTATTGATGCTAGATATCCCAATGGCCTGAGATGGGACATTTGATGGGGTGGGTACTGAGTTACTACAGAAAATTCTTTCTTGGGTGTCTGGCTGGTGAGTCTTCTCACGTGCTCAGGGTTTAACTGATCGCTATAACTGGGGTCAGGAAGAAATTTTCCCCCAGAGCAGACTGGCAAAGGATCTGGGGTTTTTTCTCCTTCCTCTGTAGCATGGGAGATGGCTCACTTGCTGGTGGATTGCCTGTACGTTAAAGTCTTTAAACCATGATTTGGGGACTTTAATAATTTAGTCATAGGTTAGAGGTTTATTACTGGAGGGGGTGGGCGAGAATCTGTGGTCTGCACTGTGCAGCAGGTCAGCCTAGATGATCATATTGGTCTCTTCTGACCTTTGATCATATTGCTCTCTTCTGACCTTAGAATCTATGAGTCTATAACACAGCTAAGAAGACAGAATGAATTGAAAGGTTTTTTGGAGGGGGGGGGGGGGGTGTTGTGTTAATGGGTTGGGGTTGGGGGGGGGGGGGGTTTGGAGGCATTATCTATTCTATACTCATTATTGGAGAAGGAAACAACCAATCTTGACCCTCAGAGCTTGATTCTCATATTACACCACTTTTACACTGCTATAACTCCACTGACTTCAGGTGAGTTGCTCATGATTTACATGAGTTGACAATTAGGACTTCAGAACCTGAGTCTGTAGGGCTGATAGAAAACAGTTTTACTTGTAAAATATACACATTTCATTAGGAAACTGTTTAGTCAACAGATATGTAACCTCAATTCCATTTTTATGAAATCGTCTTTCAGATTAGAAACACACTAAGTTTCTCATAATTTCCCTTCTGTAAGTGAAACGGAAATGGGGAAAACATATCTTAAACTGATGTGACTTTACTATCAAAATTGTAGTCACATGTCATGTTATTAAACCTGTGAGCTCTGCTACTGAAAATGCCGCCCTACATAAAACTACCAGATTAAGCAACTCAAAGAGAAACACACTATTAGTAGGCATTTTCATATACCTACTATTGGGTAAATTTGCAGTAAAAGCAGAAGTAAAACTGGTAAGACAAATTTTAGAGATGTTACATTCTGCATCAAGAATGGCAATGTTTTTAGTTGAATTACTGACTCCAGTTTGGAGCTGTTTACAGTTGATTGGTTCAATATTGTTGCTGAAAGTCTGCATATTAATCTTTATGGCACATAATATGGGCATTTTCTTCTTCAAAGTGCTGGCTAGAATCAAATAGCTAGTCTTTGTAACACCTAAAGCCCCATTCTACAGATCAGAAAAAAGAAAAGAAAAGCAGTGAGTTATTTATGCAAAACTATGGCAGGAGTGAATGCCAGAGATGGGATTAGAACCCACGCTGTCTTCCAGTCCTACGATCAAGTCACACACTGTGGGTAAAACCCTGCTCCATTAAAGTCACTGGGGGTTTTGCCATTGACATCTATGGGGCCAGGATTTTACTCGTTATTTCTTTCAGATTTAAAATCCCATAGCATAGAAGCACAATTACATCCTCATTTATAAGAGCACAGACGAAATTCAGGGCTGCCTTAAGTGGGTACAAATTCACTGATTCCAAGTCTAAGAGCCTGATTCATCTCTCCCTCAAACTCATTTTTCACTGCTTTGTCTCTAATGTAGTTACTTCTCATTTACAATGGGGTAGCCGGGAGGAGATTCAAGCCCTTGAAGTCAATGAATGTGCATCCACTTATGCCAGCACTGAATTTAGACCAATATGGCATTCTTTTCCCATTTGAAATAAAAAGAATTTGTTCTAAGTTCTCACCATAGTCCATGTATTGTCCAGTACTGTGGAGGATCTTTGCAGTCATTCTCATTCATCTGGAGAAAACAAAAATCATAATATTTGTTAAAAATATTTAGTCAGAGCTCAACTAATTCATGTTGGGTTTAAAAACATTAGACCATGCAAAGCTACTTAACAGAAACATGCTGAATGAAGCAAATGAAGACATGAGGGATCAAGGGCCAAATTGGCAGCTACTGTAAATCAGCACAGCTGCATTTATTTAAATGACACAGTCTGTTTTACATCTAATGAGGCTCTGGCCTGCAGTTCTCAGCAGTTTCCTATTTAAGGATCAGCAGATCCCTTCAGTGAGTTCAGAGTTACCAAAAATAAAGAGATTTTAAATGCTGTGAAAAGCTATCAATACTGTGTTGGTGATGTCAGCCAGGGCCAGTTTTAGGGGCAGGCAAGCAGGGCAGCTGCTTGAGTGCCAACTTCCTGGGGCGCACCAGTCCACTGTGCCACACAGCCATTTCTTTCTCCATGCCACTGATTATCTAGTTAAACCACTCAGAAAATGAGACACTATCATTTGCTGGAGTCTGCAGCACACTATTGGCTGCATAATCCAGGTAAACATTCAGCATAGATGGAGGGAACCACACCAGAATTCATGGCCCAAATAATTCACAACTCAAAAAATGTGCAAACCATTAACCGCTAAAGTGAGGACAGAACAGTAGATACAGAAACTACGCAGGAGCTCAGTAAATATATTTAGGGGGAGCAGTCTTGTAAACATATCCCACTGATTTTAGTTTAACTACTTGCATGAATAAAGACTATTACATAAAGATTGGAATTGCCCTCCCCGACTGCCAAAAATACCCAAACTCCCCAACCCCACCAAACAAACAAAAACAAAAACAAAGAGAAGGAGGAGGAAGCAAAGCCCTTGATGAGAAAGGGAGAGCAGAGTGCTCTGTATAAATGCTGGTTTCAGGGTGTAGGTTATATGATCCTGATCAGTCCCCAAACCTGATGCTCAGACTGTCAGACTTGGTGTTATTTTTGTACTTTTCCCCAGCAATCTGCCTGGTGACCACTACATATTTAATGTGAAAACTGATTAAAAAACAAAAACACAGAAAATCTCCACTGGCTTTTCTTTTAATCTCTGCATGTCACTTCCTGCATTAATTAGTGTGATGTACTTTTTCAGAGCTACTGCTCTGACAGTGCAAAAGGGCAGAATAAGACCTGTAATCTCATTAATTGTCTAGGCTGCCACAACCCTATGCCATACATAAAGCAGCATGCTTGAATTTTTCACATTTTCCTTCCATGTGTGCCAGTTTCCTTATTCTCTGCTTTTGCCATCTACATAGTCCGATGACTAGAAAGCAATTAAACCCAATGTCAGTTTTATTCCAGAAGGGAAATTAGACAAATAAATATTGCTCCTCAAAGGATGCATGCTTTGTGAAATCAACACACTTCAGACAGCTAAACCAGAAATACGGTCAACTAACAACTATATCCAGCAAGTTACATCTTCCCATGAACATGGTCTTACACCTAAATAGTTCAGTCCAGTAAAATAATTCCCATCAAAGTAAATGGCAAACTTCCATTAACTACAGGGCAAGCAGGGTCAGGACCTTGCTCTGAAATTCCTAGGAAGTCAAGCATCAAAGTGACAGTCCGGATTTCAGACTTTGTTTAACTAGTGTTAATACATGAGCAAAGAATTCCGATCTGGTAGCATTTTATAGCCAACTCTGCACAGGTAAATGGAAAAGATGCAACGCACTGGAGAATCAGGCCCACCACACTGAACTGGCTGATACATTACCTTTTTGAGATTTCACTTTCTTCTCTATATTACCCTCCAGATTCATGTGTCACAATTAAGATAGAACAGTTACTTATGTTACAGTAACTGTGGTTCTCTGAGATGTAGTAGTCAGTGTGGAAGAAGAAAAGCATCTGGTTTTGAATCTTTTTTAAAATGTTTGGCAATCGGACTGTACAGCACAGATCCAATTTAGTACGACAAAATCTTTCAGACTGCATTAGTAAAAATGGAATGTGGATGCAAGCCACCAAAGGGCCCATGTACTTCTCATATTTAAAGGAATGACGGTCCACTGTTTAGGGCCCTATCCTGGGACTCAGGAGACCTGGGTTCATTCCCAGTTCTGCCAAATACTTCCCACGCGATCAGTTTCTCTCGGATCAGCAGCTCTGTCTGTAAAATGAGGATAATAGTACTGCCCTACTTCAAAAGGTATTGTGAGGTTCTTGGAGACCATGCTAATGGGGCCCATATAAAATACCTATGATAAACAGGTCTAGTTTAAAAGGAAATTTGTTTCATTTATATGGAGCCTACAAAAATTAGTTCATCCAGGATGAACAACAATACAATAGTGAAAATGGAAACGAGAGGCTAGCTTCTGTAGTTAACGAGGTAAGCTAGTTGCTTATGAGGACTGTGTGGGAAAAGACCTGTCTTGCTTCAAAATACATACCAACTCCCCCAAAGCTATACAGCATAGGCTTATTGCAAACAAACATTTACTGGAAATACTCACAGATGTATAGAACTATAACAAAGTTGCTCTGAGGTAATCCTGCTTTACAGCAAACTTTTTCAGAAGAATACATTTTACCCTGGGCATTAATGTAATGTAATGTAATGTTATGTATGTAAGTAAGTTGTCTAGTATAGTGGTATACCTCTCTTGGGTAACCCCTCTATAAATACGAGACTATCTAGTTCTGAGCAGGAACATATTGTAAAGGCAACTATCCAGTTAAATAATTTTGAAAATATGAAAGACAAAACTGACACAAAATTGCAGGACATCAGGCTAACTTATTTTTAGAAACAGCAAAGTTTGCACATAACTAACAGAGAAATAAAGGGACAACTTTATTTGGTGCCCATAAGTTAGGACCATTTGGTCTAACGTCAGATCAAAATAGAAGAATTCACCATAATCTCTTTGATTGCTGAACTAGTTCAATTCTAATTAATTTTGTGTGGCTCCTTTTCCTTGTAACATATACAGTCACAACTAAGACTCTGCAGCTGGGAACATCTTTGATCTCACATCAGAATTAATGCATCTATTATTGAAAACTGGTTTAATTCTTAAATGAAATGTATGCTGCTGGGAGGCCAGGTGCCAGCTCATGCCAAGGTCCCTAGGTCTTCACTGGACATTGATAAACACATAGCTGGAATCTGTCTGGCTCATTTGTGGGTTAATATTGATAAAGTAATTGTGACACACAAATATGGAGGGTAATACAGAGAAGAAAGTGAAATTCTTAGAAGAAAATGTGTAGACTATTGAATGTTTGTGAGTTGCTGGGTGCATTAATCTTATTTGTAATGTCTGTGTTCCAAACAGCAATGTAATACCTGAGTGGTTATATTGTGACCCTCTGTAACGGTATGAATTGTCATACAGGAGAAGAACACTAATTAGTATGAACAGCTGCTCTTCTACAGAAATTTTTATGCCACTCCTGAAAAAGGAGATTCACCAATACCAGCTGGCTCTTACAACTGGAAAGTCCTTACCTCTGGAGCGAGAAACAGTCCACAACAGTCAACAGGACTTAGCCTTTCAGGCTCAGACTAGAGCCCAGGCGCTAGCATCTTTTGACGTGGGAGGGGCCCAGAGAGGGAGCTAAAGTCCTAACATTTACACTGCAATTAAACAGGCCCTCGAGCCCACGCCAGCCCACATGCACCAGCCTTGGGTGTCTGTCTGAGTGGGGATACACCCTATATTTGCTTAACCTTGTAAGTAACTCACTAGTTTCCTTTTCTTATTTAATAGCATTTCATGTAGTTTCTGATAGGACGGGCTACAAGCTGTGAGGTGAGAGATATAAAGCGTAATTGACGAGGGGTAAATGAATAGTTTTTGGAGGTGAAGAATAACCTAAATATTGCTGCGATTCTCAGTGTAAGGGATCACCTATCACAGAGGTGCAATCACCTGGGTGCAAGACAGACATGGAGTACCCGATGTCTTTGACTCCGGGTTAAGGCCCTTAAAGTACCTTAGGAGTGTGCACTTCGTGCAATTAGTTGGTGCGAGTTATGTTTAGAAAACACAGCATTTAGAGATTTGCATCCTAGGTTTGCACAGTTTCCCCTGGGTTGGTACTCATGGTCTTATGTCACCAACACTTTCTGTTTAACAGTCCACTCCATTTCTTTTCTTTTAGGTGCCTCTCTCATTTGTTCAATCTGTGTGTGCGGTACAAAGCAGACTGAGGTAGGGCAGAGGATCTGGCCTTTATCTTCCTTCCTCTTCTCCCTTTGTTCACCAAAACAGATCAAATGATCAAACCCCTGCAACTGATTTCCCCTCTCCACAGGCCTCCCTATTCACAATGAATGGCAGAGTAGCTACTGTCGGCCAAATATGCATCTCAGAACTGACAGCACCTAAAATAGATCCTCTATCTTAATCAACCCTAAAAGAGAGTGGCACAGTCATAAAAGCTTCCTTCCTCTAGTTCCTCAGTCCACATTCCCCACTGAAAAACAAAACAAACAAACAAACAAAAAGTCTTCTTATGTAACTATCCCCATTTCCATGTAATAGGATTCACAACCCCCTAGGATTGAATAGCCAAGTCTCCCCCTTCACATTTATCTCAACAGGATCATAAAGTAACTATTAGTTCACTACCACTCAAGTCAAGATGAGTCAATTCATGAGAGCGCACATCTCCTTTAAAGAGTTCTCTAGCTGATTTTAAGTAGTTTATAATATTTCAACGTATTAGAAATAGCAGTCAAGTGTCTCAAGTGATTCAACGACTAAGTAGTAGGACTAACAGAATCATAGGATCGGAAGTGACCTCGCAAGTTCTTCTAATCCAGCCCTCTGCCCTAATGGCAGGACCACGCATTATCCAAACTATCCTTGACAGGTGTATGTTTGTCTCAGGCCTTGTACACACTACAAGTTTATTGCGTGATAACACTCGTTATCACGCAACAACAAGGACAGCGTCCACACACAAATCCATGTTGTTGCGCAGTAACAGCCGTCTTACCATGCAACATGTAAACCACCAAAACAAGGGTGCGAGCAGCTACCGCGGAACAGCTGTTCCGCGATAGTTCATGTGTGTACGGTTGCCGTGCACTATGAAGCCTCTGGAAATGTCCCAGAATTCCAATTCCATCCCTTCTGCACTTCCTCCTGTGCTCTGTGACTGTGAGGTGACTGTACCCGCCCTCCCATCATTCCCAGGAATTTTTAAATTGTTCGCTTTTCCTGTTTGTTGGGCATGGAGTGCAGCTGTGTTCTCCAAAAGCAATGGCGGCTCAACGCGGCAAACGTCCTCCAGTGTGGACCACAGCTGAGGGGCTTGATCTCATAAGCATCTGGGGAGAGTCCGTTGTGCAGGCACAGTTACATGGCAGCAGGTGAAATTTCGACATTTTTGGCCAGATTTCTCAGGCCATGGAAGAGAAGAGGTACAAGAGAGACACTCTTCAGTGCAGGTCGAAGGTGAAGGAGTTGAGGATAATGTACCACAGAGGCAGAGAGGGAAACCAGCGCTCCGGCTCAGCGCCGGTTACATGCCGATTCTACAAGGAGCTGGAAGCAATCCTGAGTGGGGATCCCACAACCACCCAAAAAGCTCCTGTGGACACAATGGCACCCCCACCCCATGAAAAGGATACCAGAGCAGATAGTGACGAGCAATTTGTTGACGAGGAAGTGGAGGTGGAGGATGACCTAGAGGCTGAAAATGGTGCAGCCGACCTAGGGAGCCAGGAGCTGTTCTCCACACCACCCGACACGTGCTGCCCAGATTCCTTCTCCATGCTGTCTTCGGATGCAGCAGAGAGGAGCTCTGGTAAGTTTCATCGGAACTGGCTTCTGTGCTTGCTGGATAAGCTTTGCAGGCAAATGAAGAGTGGGCGGGAGATGGGCGTTTTGAGTTTCATCCTTTTTTTTTTGATTGGGGGGGGGGTAAGACCGTGCATTACACGAGGAGTGCATCAATGCATGCTGTAATTCTCAAGAAATCCTCTCCGTTGAGCTCACTGAAGGTCTCCTGGATGTACTTCCACAACCTCCTAGTTAAATTCGATGGGAGAGCAACTGTGTTCCCTCCCCCATAGAGGGATACTCTCCCTCGCCAGTTGCAAAGCACGGCAGTGGGAACCATGGCTGCGCACAAGCCTGCTGCGTACGGTCCTGGCTTAACCAGTGACATGCAGGATATGCATTCTGGCTTGCAGGGGCACTGTAAGCAGAGAGATATCGCCTTCCATGGCCGTGCCGTATGTGAATTAATCGCCGAAAGCAATGGAAATAGTTCACGGAGCTGTCTGTCTTGTCTCAGTAATCCGAACCACCCTTTGCAAAAGCCCTTTCAGTCCCCGGCAATGCCCTGTCGCGTGAGCAATGAGAAATGTGGCGGCAGAGCCTATAACCGGCTCTTTAACCAAAGTGAGAACAATAGCACTACTTATGATGTTTCATTTTTCCTTAGAAACGACCTTCGCCGATCGGTGGTCTGCGCCAGCTGACTGGCTGAGACAGACAAGGAGGAGGCCTCGCAGGAGCAAGGAGGATATCTTCCAAGAGCTGATGCAGTCCAACGAGGCATCAGCAAGGGAGACTAGACTATGGAGGCAGGAGTGCTGGCAGGAGTGTAAGGAAAACAATTTGAGGAGGCAGAAGCAGAAGGATGCCCTCATAAGCATCCTGCAGGAGCAGACCCAACTGATAAAAACCATGGTTGGTCTGCAGACCCAGCTGCTCCAGGCTCGCCCTCATCCCCCTTTCCCCCGTACCCACATTCCCCCTCAAAGCCCCATTCCCCCTCAAAGCAGTTTTTTGAAGGCCAGGGACCCTCCTGGTACAATATTACATCCACTCCTGCACCAAGCTATGGCACTGAGCCATGCACCTACACGCATCGATATCCCCTGGTGCAGACACTGCTTACTGTTATTATTTAATGTTTTATAATAATAAAATTGAATCACTTGAACTGTGAACAGTGTCTTTATTGATACACAATAACTGTTAGTTGTTGCATGTTTACTATTCACTCATTCGAGCATAGTACAGTACACGCCCACCGCCACTCCCCCGCCCCAAACAGCACCCAGTAGTGCGCAGGTACACTACTGCCCAGTGATACAATGCGTGCTATAAGTCCCCATGACTAAAATGCTCCCTAAGTGCCTCCCTTATGTGGACGGCTCTCAGCTGTGCCCCCCTGATACTCCTAGCGGCTGGCTGCTGGAAGGCAAACTCTAGCCGCTCAGCCTCCACATCCCATGAAGGGGGAAATTTCTCTCCCCTATTTTCAGACATTATGCAGGACACAGCACGCCGCAATGACGGCTGGAATGTTGTCCTCATTCTAGTCTAGCCTCCCATATAAACAGCGCCAGTGGCTTTTAAGCGCCTAAAGGCGCACTCCATGGTCATTTGGTACCGGCTTAAGTTGTAATTGAACCGCTCCTTGCTTGGATCCAAATTGCCAGTATAGGGCTTCCTGAGCCAAGGCATCAGAGGGTAGGCTGGGTCTCCTATGATGACTATGGGCATCTCCACATCCCCAACAGTAATTTTTTCATCGGGGAAGAAGGTCCCGGTCTGCAACTTCCAGTACAGGCCCGTGTTTCGGAAAATGCGAGCATCATGCACTTTACTCGACCACCCCGCATTTGTGTGTGTGAAATGCCCCCTGTGATCCACGAGTGCCTGAAGCACCATGGAGAAGGAGCCCTTCCTATTAATATACTCAGTCGCAAGATGCTCCAGAGCCAGAATAGGGATGTGTGTGCCGTCTATTTCCCCTCCACAGTTCGGAAATCCCATGGCTGCAAATCCATCGACGATCTCCCACACACTGTCCAACATCACTGTGCTCCGGAGCAGAACACGATTAATGGCTCTGCACACTTGTGAAAGTGCTAACCTGATGGTCGACCTGCTGACTCCAAACTGATTCGTGACTGACCGGCAGCAGTCTGGAGTCACCATTTTCCACAGTGCAATTGCGACACGCTTCTCCATGGTGAGGGTGACTCTCATTGTGGTGTCCTTGCATCGCAGGGCAGGGTCTAGCTCCTCACACAGTTCCATGAAGGTGGCTTTCTGCATTTGAAAGTTCTGAAGCCACTGCTCATCATCCCACACCTGTAAAACGATGCGGTCCCACCACTCCATGCTTGTCTCTTGTGACCAGAACCGACGGTGCACCGTGTGCAGATGCTCTGTGAAGGATCTCAGCAATGCGGTGCTGTTGTTCTGCATGGCAGTCACCAGCCCAGGGTCATCCGAATCCTGGGCTGATTCAGAGCTGAATGCATACTGTGCCACCAGCCAAGATGTATTCATTATGCTGAAGGCGACAGTTGAGATCAGAGCTGGATCCATGTTGCTGCAAAACGGAGTTCCGGGAAGCAACGCAGTACTGTTGAAAATGGGCGCAAGTAGCAACTCTCGTGACACAAGGGGAACAGAATGCACCATGGGAAACCAAGACTTTACCCATGGTGCTCAGCGCTACTCTCCTTCTACCCAGGATTCTTTGCACCGAATCAGGATGGATGGAACTGTGGGATAGTTCCCACAATTCAATTGGGTTTCTTGTGAAATCGCTAATTCGGGGGGGGGGGGGACCTCTGTTCCATCACAAGCAGCTCAGTTTGGACGCGATACCGCGCTATAAAAACCACGTGACTTTTAAAGCGCAACGGACTTGTTGCACAATGATTCCTGTAGTGTGTACATGGCCTCACACTTAAAAAATCTCCCATCAGAAAGATTCCACAACATCCCTAGCAATTTATTCATTGCTTAATTACCCTGACAGCTAGGAAGTTTTTCCTAATGTCCAATTTAAATTGTCCTTGCCTCAGTTTAAGCTCATTTCTCCTTGTCCTATCCTCAGAGGTTAAGGAGACCAATTTTTCTCCCTCCTCCTTGTAACAACCTTTTATGTATTTGAAAACTGTTATTGCATCTTCTCTCACTCTTCTCTTCCCTGGACTAAACAAACTATTTTTTTCAATCTTTCCTTATAGGTCATGTTTTCTAGACCTTTAATCATTCTGTTGCTCTTCTTTGGACTTTTTCCAATTTGTCCACCTCTTTTCTGAAATGTAGCACGCAGAACTGAACACAATACTCCAGCTGAGGCCTAATCTGCTAAGAATAGAGTGGAAGAATTACTTCTTAAGTCTTGCTTGCAAGACTCCTGCTGATACATCCCAGAATCATGTTTGCTTTTTTTTTTTTTTTTCCAAGTGTTATTGTTGACTCTTATTTAGCTTATCCACTGTGACCCCCAGATGTCTTTCTGCAGTTTTCTTTTCTACGAAGTCATTTCCCATTTTGTATGGGTGCAACTGATTGTTCTTTCCTAAGCGGAGTACTTGCACTTGTCCCTATTGAATTTCATCCTACTTACTTCAGACCATTTCTGTAGTTTGTCCAGATCAATTTGAAGTTTAATCCTATCCTCCAAAGCACTTGCAACAACTCCCAGCTTGGTAACATCCACAAATTTTATAAATGATGTTAGAAAAAAATTCATTGCATAAAGTGCTACTTTTGTGTGAGGTTAAATAATAGTTGGAACACTTTCTTAAGGGAAGCAGTACATTCATCATCACTTGGAGTCTTTAAACTGAGATTAGATATTTTTCTGAAAGAGATGGTCTAGTTCATCCACAAGTTACTGGACTCAATAATGTTCACTAACATAGCAGGAAGAACAATTTTCTCCACTGTAAGAATCACGTGGTGAAACTCGAAGGCCTGCGTGATGCAGGAGGTCAGATTTCCAGAGTATTTATAAGAAAAAGCAGAGTCAGTACAACTAGTACAAACCAGATAGAAACAGCACGACCATAAGATAAGACTGACGCACCAGGTGGAGGAAATGCGTCTTTTGAAACATTCCATCCTTATCTTGAACAACTCACAGTTTCTGCTGACCGTTAGTGATTATAACATCTTTCTTTTACATACATGCTGTTATTGGGCACGTTTTGAGGCTTGCAGAGTTTGTTTCTACACACGGTAATGTGTGAGCAAGTCTCTTCTCTTACTTGCTTAGATTGGAAAATAGTATATTTTGGTTTTATGGTACTAGATTAGGGCCAGAAGGGACCATTACGGTCACCTAATCTGACCTCCTGCATCACGCAGGCCTTCGAGTTTCACCACGTGATTCCTACAGTGGAGAAAATTGTTCTTCCTTCTATGTTAGTGAACATTATTGAGTCCAGTAACTTGTGGATGAACTAGACCATCTCTTTTAGAAAAATATCCAATCTCAGTTTAAAGACCCCAAGTGATGATGAATGTACTGCTTCCCTTAAGAAATCTGCAACCTTCAGAACCAAAGCAACTACTGCTGCCTCAGAGGTATTAGATGTCAGCTGGGCAAAGCAGCATGCTGCAGTCCCTAAAGCCAGCAACTAGAGAGCGCCATGCTCACACACCCTAGGAGCGCCATTCCTGTATGTTTATGACTCCCTCTTGTGGCTGCTCCTGGTGTCTACAATCAGAGCTCACTTAACAGACAGGGACACTCTGTGCTGTTAACTGTCTCTCTCCCTGCAATTGCTTGGAATAAAAGAGATGTCTTGCTGAAACCTGATTATCACTTGATTAGTAGTTTTTCTTCAACACCTGCACAATAATGTAATATAATCTAAGGTGTGTACTCTCTCTATTTCTAGCATGGTGCATTCTATTCAAAGGATTTCAAAGTGATCATGAAATGATTTCCTTTTATTTTACTAAAAGATTAACGGTTTTCTGAATATCTTTCACACAAACAACTACAGCAGGTGGGAATAAAGATGAAGGTCAACTGCACGCCAAGCAAGAGTTTAACCTCCTAGAGACAGCCCTGCATATAAATAAAGTGGCTGGCTGACTGATACTGACAGATTCACTCACCTACTCCACTCCTTCAGGAAATATAATCCAACAATAATAAGCATTTGTGTAGAGTATTCCATCATCAAAAGTACTTTGCAAACATGAATGATAGACTCTCTGTTGCAATCTCCTCCATACAGCTATTTTTTTTAGTCATCAGAGCTATTTGTTAGTCATTTTGAAAAAAAAAGGCACAATGCTAGTGATATTTTTCTTCTGAAAACAACAGGTAGATTATCTGAAAGACACTTAAACAGATTGTTTTGCAGTTTAGAAGACGCTATACTGTTTTAAACAATTACAGTTGAATTCTGTAACTACTTCCATATATTATATGACTAACAGAAAGAACTCTCTAAATTTTGAAGGCACAGGAGAGGGAACTGAAATTAAGATTCTTGTAATCACTGAAGGCTGTGAAACAGTGCAAAAAGTCATCTGAAAATTACATTCTTTTAGAGTTCCTCTATTCTTTTAGATATGCTTGAATCCTATTTGTTTTCTCTCTCCCTATATTAGACACTGTGAGGATTAACAGACAATTTAAGAGAGCCTGCTTGTTTGGCAGTTTGCCACGTTTCCAGTTATCCTTCACGAGGCGTCTCCATTTTAGCTCACAGTGTTATATGACTTTTCAGTCCAAGCAGTTCTAGAACTAAAAGCAGCAGCATACCATGGATACCTAGTAGTAAAATATTTCACTTTGAGAGTTTGTATGTCTCATTCATGTCTGTTGCAGCTGTCCCCCTGCTGCATTTATTTTTCCCTTTGTTTTGTTGTTTTGTATGGCCACCCCTCCCAGGCTACTAAGCTAACTGAAGACATTGCCCCTGCTCATAGGGATGGCTTTTACAAACTAACTGGGGCCATTGCCCAGCCCAGGGAGGCGGCCTTTAGCTCCTTGGCTTAGACCCTGGCTCGGTGTAGGGTGGACAATGCCCAGGAGTGCAAGACTTAAATGGCCTGTTGAGCTTAAGGGCATGAGTCATACCTGTGGCTCAAAAATTTGCCCAGACATGTCCTGTGCTTACCTGCAGTTTTCCCTGCCCTCTCTCCTCCCCTGTAGCAGAGGGAGCCAATCAGAGTTACTGGCGGGAAGCTGCCTGAGTTTGCCTTTAAAACCAGACATTTTTGAGTCAGACATCAGAGAGGTTCCTGCTTTGCCACCTGGTCTGATCAGCTAGGGGTCTTTGGGGGGCCCTTTCTCCGCTCTCGTTTAATTTTTGAGTGTACTCCCCATTTTTAAACTCCCCTCCCACGAACACCGAATTTTTCCTGTGAGATCTCCTGACTATTGAAAACGAACCGAGCCTCCTCTGCATCCTCTGATGCTGCTGCTGTTACTGCCTCTATTCCTGCTGCTGTCCTGGGAATTGGTAAGGCTCCCCTCTTGCAAACTCTCCCTGTCCTAGCTGCTGGCCTTGCTTCCCCAGCAGACAGACTCAAATTAATTCCTTGGTCTGTGCCTGAAACTGTTTCTAACTCCGCGGCTCTCTTGCAGCTAAAGAAAAGCCTGTGCTGCTGCTAAGCTCTGCCTCCGTGTGCTTTGTCCCGGGGCTCCCTGCTTTCAGCTGTTTCCACTGCTGCAGCCACCATCCCCTGACTCCCTCAGGAGCTGTACCCTGGGCTCACACCACTCTGCCTCTGGGACTGCTCCCCCTGGTCAATAGGACCAGTGTAGTATAAGGCGTGCCATTAGGTTTAGTTTTATTAGTTGGTTTAGGCTTAGTTTTTGTTAAGTTGTATTTTATTAGCTTGTATAAGTTGTAGTCCTGTTAGAATTAAATTCTGTGTCTGTGTTTAGTGGTAGTTAAGTGGGATACTTGTTTGCCATTACCTGCTATATTGTGTGGCCATAGTCAAGCTACATTAAAGATAACTGTTTTACTGTATTGCTTCTCTCCTTTTGTTTTCCCTTCTTTCTGTTGTTCATTATTAGCATAAGTTGTATAGTTGCTGTTAAGTTGTTAAATAAGTGTGTCTTCATCTCTCCCCGAACACCCCAAGTCCTCTGCTGCTGTTTCCCCCCTCCCCGAACTTCTCAAGCCCCTTGCTGCCCTTCTTCTTTGATTCCTCCACGTTTAGGCTGCAGGCTCCTGAAGGCTGCTCTGAGCCTCGCCCTGCAGGGCTTCAGTGCCTCTTGCTGCATCCCTTGCAGCTATACTCTTCCCTCTTCCTCTGCCACTGATTACTCACCCCACCCCCGTTCCTTAACCCAGCCTCTAGGTACACTCTTACAGACTGCCTGCCACTGCAGTCCTACAAACCAAGTTATTGATTCTCATCTGTACTATTACACTTGTGTAAATTCACTAATCACCCTTATTGTGCAATTTTACTGCCATTTGTATCTCATTCATATTCATAAAACCCCATTGGTTACCATTGCCTTTACTGTACCGCTACACCTATACCACTGTGACATATTGTTTTTTGGTAGAATCGCTAGCCACCAATTGTGACTCGCTGTGACACCTCTTCATTTTCACACTGCTTAATAAGAAAAACCCTCTCCCCAATTGCCTACTGTGACAAACCCCATACACCCCATTGTTAAATTTTACTGTTTTACGTTTTTCAATAAAGATTGATTTGTACCCCACTGTTGCGGTAATTGCCCCCCAAGATCCACTACCTGCTGGCAGGGACAATTCAGTTAATCAAAAATTTGCAAGGCCATTGATTTTGGGTTTCTGTTTGAAAGTTTGACACACAGCCAGTTTTCCAAAAGTACAAACCACTACCAAGTCCAACTGAAGTCAACGCAGGTTGTGTACACAAAATACTGAAAATCAGACCTAATCTGCCTCAAATTGGACACCTGAAAACAGCTATCACCATCACCACCACATAATTTAGAATCCTGCAGAGAAAAAGTCCTGCTCCTCTCAGAAATGTTTAGCACCATTTATTTATGTTTAACTGTTGCTGCTTTTCTCCCCAGTTTGATTCCTGAAACAGTGCTGACAAGCATAAAAAGCTCCCCTTAAATAGTAGTGTGTGTCACCCACATGTTACAGATAGAGAGGTATAAACAGGTCTCTCTCAGAAACAGGTTCTTGTGCTTTCAGACATCTATCCATAGCAATTTGCCCTAGTAGAGGCTTCTCTTTATTAATCACAGGATCAGCCAATCTGAGTAAAACACCAAAAAAATAATAAGTTTGAAGTCAGGAGCAAAAAAGCAGACTTTTGTTGCATCTCCCACATAACTTTAAAACAAACAAAAAAAAAAAAAAACACCCCACTTCTCAGAATGAAATGTCATTGGAATTGAAGGAAAGTACATGTATTTGCTAAACACTTTATAAAACCTATCTGAAATCTTTGTGCTCTGATACACAGCAGTACGCTAGGATTCCTGGCAGGCAGACTTTTTCATTTTGATCCATATTTAATGACAGCACTAAGACAATGGACCCAGCGTGGGTGCTTACAGGAATTTAAATTTACTCCCTTTTGGAAGGGCACATGTTATGCTCCCTTCCCCCGCATGCCCAGGAGCTCACTTTTCTCCAACCACCCTGGCTGCAGCAGGAGCTCTCTCTTCCCCACCCAGCTAATGCTTGCACTTCCCCCTTTCCCCATGCTCTCCAGCTTGCTCCTTCCTGCAAAGAGCTTGTTCTTCCCGTCCCTGGGGCTGGAGGAATTTTGTGTTCCCGATGATTACTGGGATGGACTGGGACTCTGCTAGATTCCCCACCCCCACCCCCATGCATACTTCTGGGAGCCAATATTGCAAAGATTAATCAAATTGGTAGATAATTATTCCTATGAATAGTCCAATGACTTCAGTGAAATCACTCATGTAATTTCCCGCTATATTGAGTTAGAGCCACATAGCGATATGAGCCCGAGACTGTGAGGAGACACTGCTCATTGTATGTTTTACTATTAAGACTTATATGCTCCCTCTTAGGGTTACAGACTGTTATGGATATGGCACTAGCCACATGCTACTCTTTATGGTTGCTCTCCAGCCTCTGGAAGATGTTACAAACAACTGATATTAACCAATACTTAACAAAATGAGAGGACCAGATGTAAGTTGGTTTAAATATTTCAAGGATTTTGCTATAATAATAGGCTCATCCTATTTTCAGCCATATACTGCATGATTTACACAATTCTATTTACAATAATATATTTAAACAAAATGAAACAAAGCTCACCTTGCATACAGTCACTGGCCAATGATGAACAAGTAACAGCTTTTTCCAAGTGTGAGGATGGTGCTCACTGGAGAAGAAGAAACAAAACATTTATTTTCCTCAAGCATTTAAAAAAGCAAAACACCTCCAATGAATGATACATTGCCAAGTAGTTAATTTTAATATTTTTTTTATTCTTTTTATTTTAGCTGTGCCTAAGAACCCCACACAAGGAGTAGGGACTTGCTTTATAAGGCAGTTCAGAAACAAAGAGTGGTTTTGATTGTTATTAATATTTTACTTTGCTAAACAAATTCCAGTGATGGCAGTCACCTCTCTATGGATTTTCTGTTTCTTATTGTAACAAGAATGGTAATAATTTTGCATTATATTTAGAAGAACACTTACTGGATACTTTCTTCTTACAATATGAGCACATATACAGGGTGCCCATAATCTCCTCAATTTTCATCATGGGTGCGGTTTAAAAAAAAAAAAAAAAAGTGTGTACAGCATACAGCATTCTTAAAACTCTAAGTTGCAGCTAGCAAGGGATGTGAAGGATAACAGGAAGGGGTTCTACAAGTATGTCAGTAACAAGAAGAGGATCATAGATGGTGTAGGTCCCTTACTGAATGGGATAATAATTATCCTCCTGGCGGATGATGCAGTAAAGGCTGAAGTACTCAATCCTTATTTTATCTCAGTCTTCACAGGCTACTACAATGGGTAACACAGAATGGAGAGAAGGAGAGTGGCCCTCAGTGATGGAAGGTCAGGTTAGGGACTTACAGAAGTTGGATGTGCAAAAGTCTACGGACCAGATGAACTGCATCTGACGGTGCTGAGGGAGTTGGCCGATGTGGTTGCAAAGTTGCTGGCCATTATCTTTGAAGCAAACGGGGGTGGTCCCAGATCATTGGAAAAAGGCAAATATAGTACCTATCTTCAAGAAAGGGAAAAAAGGAGGATCCCGGGAACTACAGACCAATCAAGCCACACCTCAATTCCTGGAAAACTCATGGAGCAGGTGCTCAAAGGATCCATTCTGAAACACTTGGAGGAAAATAGAGTGATCAGGAACAGTCAGCATGGCTTCACCAAGGGCAAATCATATCTGACCATCCCGATTGCCTTCTATGATGCGGTGACTGGATTTGTGGATGCGGGAATAGCTGTCAACATGATATACCTCGACTTTAGCAAAGCTTTTGATACGGTTGCCCACAGCATTCTTGTCAGCAAGTTAAGGAAGTATGGGTTGGCTGAATGGACCATAAGGTGGATAGAAAACTGGCTAGATCATCAGGCTCAGCGGGTAGGAATCAATGGCTCAATGTCTTGTTGGCAACCAGTCACAAGTGGAGTGCCCCAGGGGTCGATTCTATTCAACATCTTCATTAATGATCTGGATGATGGGCTAGACTGCACGCTCAGTAAATTCGCGGGTGACACCAAGCTGGGGGGAATGGTAGACATGATGGAGGGCAGGAACAGGATTCAGGGAGACCTAGACAAATTGGAACACTGGGCCAAAAGAAACCTCCTGAGGTTCAACAAGAACAAGTGCAAAGTCCTGCACTTAGGATGGAAAAAATTCCATGTACTGCTACAGGCTGGGGACCGATCGGCTAAGTAGCAGCGCTGTAGAAAAGGACCTGGGGGTTATGGTGGACAGGCAGCTGGATATGAGTCAACAGTGTGCTCTTGTTGCCAAAAAGGCCAATGGCATATTAGGCTGCATCAGTAGGAGTGTTGCCAGCAGATCGAGGGATGTGATAATTCCCCTCTATTCGGCACTGGTCAGGCCGCATCTGGAATACTGTGTCCAGTTTTGGACTCCCCACTACAGAAAGGATGTTGACAAATTAGAAAGAGACAAGCGGAGGGCAACGAAAATGATTAGGGCCTGGGACACATGATGTATGAGGAAAAACTGAAGGAACTAGACTTCTTTAGTCTGCAGAAGAGAAGACTGAGGGGGGATTTGATAGCAACCTTCAACTACTTGAGGGGGTGCTCCAAAGAGGAGGGAACTAGGCTGTTCTCAGTGGTAACAGAGGACAGAACTAAGGAGTAATGGTTTCAAGTTGCAGCTGGCGAGGTCAAGGTTGGATATTAGGAAATACTTTCTCTCTAGGAGGGTGGTGAAGCATTGGAATGGGTTACCTCGGGAGGTGGTGGAATCTCCATCTTTGGAAACATTTAAGGCCTAGTTAGACAATGACCTGACTGGGATGATTTAGTGGGAGTGGTCCTGCTTCTAGCAGGGGATTGGACTAGATGACCTCATGACGTTCCTTCCAACCCTAAGATTCTATGATTCTTCTAAAACAATTACCATGATCACAAAGGAGTTGTGACTGACTGTGACCTGACTGTAAATACAATGCACTTACACAACAGATCAATACTGAGGAGCAACACAGGGCATGAAGGCAGTGAAAGCAAAACTCCTAAGTTAGCAATTTTGGGTAGGAGTGGGATAGGAATAGAGTGGAGAAAGGAGATGACAGGATAGCTCCAGATGCTGTTAGTAACAGGGGATTGAAATAATAGAGAAAAGGAGTGTCATATATAATAGAAGTTATTAAATAAAGATGGGTGAAATCCTTACAAAACCCCAGTTTGCTCAAGCCAACAGAATGACCTGCAAAACTGCCAGAATAAGTCACTGTTAACCTCTTGTGAACAGACAATTTGTCATATGCCCTTTGTTAGAATGAATGAAAAAGAGAATAAGGAAATAAAGCAAATATTTGAGGTCAGATTTTTCCTAAAGAGGTGGAAGTAGGAACATATGTTTATGGTTTTAAGATGTCATGAAGTTATGCCCAATTCTGAATCTGTCCATCTTTGGTTTTGCACTATTAACAGATAAAACTGAGCCAACTAAACAAACTGTTAGATTTGTGTGTGGTTTTTAATCCATTAAACTCAACAGCCATGGAAAAGAATTAGGCATAGCCACAATAATAACCATTAGCATTTCTCCTACTGAGATCTCTAACTGGCCCCATATTACACAGTCATCACTGGATCTGCTAATGTTTACAACAGTTGAAAGACTTTCTTGTGCTATGTGAATTCTAAGTCAAAAATAAAAAAACAACAACAAAACTCTCTTTTTCTGAGCTTGAAATTGCAGATGTTCCACTCCTATAGTAACCATTCCAAAAATAAAGGTTCCCTCCCCCACATACACAAAAACTCAATAACCTTATTAATTTAGGATCAGATACACCAAGGGATTTAGGTGCTTAAAGCCCAGATTTGGGCACCACAAAACCCCCCTCCCAGCTGTCACCTAACCCTACAGAAAACCAACCAAACAAGGAATACTGTGGCACTTTTAGGCTATGTCTACACTTGCACTTTTAAGTCGACTTAGTTAAGTTGACTTAGTGTGTCTACACTTAAAATTAAAGTCGACTTAAAGGGAAACTTACAAAGTCATAAGAACATAAGAACATAAGAAAGGCCGTACTGGGTCAGACCAGAGGTCCATCAAGCCCAGTATCTGTCTACCGACAGTGGCCAGTACCCAGGTGCCCCAGAGGGAGTGAACCTAACAGGCAATGATCAAGTGATCACTCTCCTGCCATCCGTCTCCATCCTCTGATAAACAGAGGCTAGGGACACCATTCTTATCCCCTTTCTGGCTAATAGCCATTTATGGACTTAGCCACCATGAACTTATCCAGTTCCCTTTTAAATATTGTTATAGTCCCAGCCTTCACAACCTCCTCAGGTAAGGAGTTCCACAAGTTGACTGTGCGTTGTGTGAAGAAGAACTTCCTTTTATTTGTTTTGAACCTGCTACCTATCAGTTTCATTTGGTGACCCCTGGTTCTTGTATTATGGGAGTATTTAAACAACTTTTCCTTGTCCACTTTTTCCACATCCGTCATAATTTTATATACTTCTATCATGTCCCCCCTCAGTCTCCTCTTTTCCAAGCTGAAGAGGCCCAGCCTTTTCAATCGTTCCTCATACGAGGCACTCTCCAAACCCCTAATCATTTTAGTTGCCCTTTTCTGAACCTTTTCTAGTGCTAGAATATCTTTTTTGAGATGAGGAGACCACATCTGTACACAGTATTCGAGATGTGGGCGTACCATGGATTTATATAAGGGCAATAATACATTTGCAGTCTTATTTTCTATCCCCTTTTTAATGATCCCTAACATCCTGTTTGCTTTTTTGACCGCCTCCGCACACTGTACGGACATCTTCAGAGAACTATCCACAATGACTCCAAGATCTTTTTCTTGACTCGTTGTAGCCAAATTAGCCCCCGTCATATTATAGGTATAGTTGGGGTTATTTTTCCCAATGTGCATTACTTTACACTTATCCACATTAAATTTCATTTGCCATTTGGATGCCCAATCACTTAGTTTTGTGAGATCTTTTTGAAGTTCTTCACAATCTGCTTTGGTCTTGACTATCTTGAGTAGTTTAGTATCGTCTGCAAACTTAGCTACCTCACTGTTTACCCCTTTCTCCAGATCATTTATGAATAAATTGAATAGGACTGGTCCTAGGACCGACCCTTGGGGAACACCACTAGCTACCCTTTTCCAATCTGAGAATTTACCATTTACTCCTACCCTTTGTTCCCTGTCTTCTAACCAGTTCTCAATCCATGAAAGGACCTTTCCTTTTATCCCATGACAATTTAACTTACATAACAGCCTTTGGTGAGGGACCTTGTCAAATGCTTTCTGGAAATCTAAGTACACTATGTCCACTGGATCCCCCCTGTCCACATGTTTGTTAACCCCTTCAAAGAACTCTAATAGATTAGTAAGACACGATTTCCCCTTACAGAAACCATGTTGGCTATTGCTCAACAGTTTATGTTTTTCTATGTGACTGACAATTTTATTCTTAACTATTGTTTCAACTAATTTGCCCGGTACCGACGTTAGACTTACCGGTCTGTAATTGCCGGGATCCCCTCTAGGGCCCTTTTTAAATATTGGCGTTACATTAGCTAACTTCCAGTCTTTGGGTACCGAAGCCATTTTAAGGGACAGGTTACAAATCTTAGTTAACAGTTCCGCGACTTCACATTTGAGTTCTTTCAGAACTCTTGGGTGAATGCCATCTGGTCCCGGTGACTTGTTAATGTTGAGTTTATCAATTAATTCCAAAACTTCCTCTAGTGACACTTCAATCTGTGACAGTTCCTCAGATCTGTCACCTACAAAAGCCGGCTCAGGTTTGGGAATCTCACTAACATCTTCAGCCGTAAAAACCGAAGCAAAGAATCCATTTAGTTTCTCTGCAATGACTCTATCATCTTTAAGCGCTCCTTTTGTATTATCATCATCAAGGGGCCCGACTGGTTGTTTGGCAGGCTTCCTGCTTCTGATATACTTAAAAAACAATTTGTTATTACCTTTGGAGTTTTTGGCTAGCCGTTCTTCAAACTCCTCTTTGGCTCTTCTTATTACACTCTTGCACTTAAGCTGGCACTGTTTGTGCACCTTTCTGTTTGCCTCACTAGGATTTGACTTCCACTTTTTAAAGGAAGTCTTTTTACCTCTCAGTGCTTCTTTTACATGGTTGGTGAGCCATGGTGGCTCTTTTTTGGTTTTTTTACAGTGTTTCTTAATTTGGGGTATACAGTGAAGTTGGGCCTCTATTATGGTGTCTTTAAAAAGCGCCCATGCAGTTTTCAGTGATTTCACTTTAGTCACTCTACCTTTTAGCTTTTGTTTAACTATCCCCCTCATTTTTGTATAGTTCCCCCTTTTGAAATTAAATGCCACAGTGTTGGGCTGTTGAGGTGTTCTTCCCCCCACAGGGATGGTGAATGCTATTGTATTATGGTCACTAGTTCCAAGCGGTCCTGCTACAGTTACCTCTCGGACCAGCTCCTGCGCTCCACTCAGGATTAAATCTAGAGTTGCCTCTCCCCTTGTGGGTTCCCATACCAGCTGCTCCATGAAGCAGTCATTCAAAGTATCGAGAAATTTTATCTCTGCAATATGTCCTGAAGTGAAATGTTCCCAGTCAATATGGGGATAGTTGAAATCCCCCACTATTATTGGGTTTTTAAATTTGATAACCTCCCTAATTTCCCTTAGCATTTCATCATCACTCTTACTATCCTGGTCAGGTGGCCGATAGTAGATCCCTAATGTTATATTGTCTTGGAAGCATGAGATTTCTATCCATAGCGATTCTATGGAACAAGTGGATTCGCTTATGATTTTTACTTCATTTGAATCTACATTTTCTTTCACGTATAGTGCCACTCCTCCTCCCGTACGACCTGTTCTGTCCTTCCGATATATTTTGTACCCCGGAATGATTGTGTCCCACTGATTGCTCTCTGTCCACCAGGTTTCTGTGATGCCTATTATATCAATATTCTCCTTTACCACTAGGCACTCTAGTTCACCCATTTTATTATGTAGACTTCTAGCATTTGTGTATAAGCACTTTAAAAACTTGTCCCTGTTTATTTGTCTGCCCTTTTTTAATGTGCCAGATTCTTGGTCATGTGTCTGTTTATCATCGGATCCGGCCCCCTCACCATCCTTTTTTGTCCTCTGTTCCTGACTATAACTATAACTATAACCTGGAGATTCCCTCTCATCAGACTCTCCCTTAAGAGAAGTCTGTGTCCGATCCAGCTGCTCCTCTGCAGCAGTCGGCTTTCCCCCATCCTCTAGTTTAAAAACTGCTCTACAACCTTTTTAATGTTTAATCCACACTGGATGCTCTAGGTCGACTTTGTGGGACTAGGGGGACCTTGGGTAGGTCCATGGTGGCAGGGGGGGCACCCCTTGTGTGCAATGGGGCAAAGGGGGACAGGGACCCTGGCGGCATGTGGGCAGGGTGTGACGCTGTCTGGATTTAGGAAGCATTTATATTATTTTCAATGGATATCTCATAATTGCTCTATAATCCATAGGAACTATGTCATGTTTGGTATCAATAGAAAGGTAGTAATTTGCTGGGAATTATTATATAGTTTATGTCTAGGAATTCTATTGCGATTAGAAGTTAGAATTTGGTGTTATATCCATACTTTAACTTATGTTAAAACCATTGTGTCCTTACTGTTTAGGAATGTGCCAGGACAATGGTCCCAGGGAGTTACCTGATGAGCCATTAAAGACATAAGGAATACAACCCGTGGAGGGGGACTGTCCCAAAGCCGTGGCTTCTTTAGCCTCGAGGAAGGGGAGCGGCGGTACCCTTTTGGTGATTCAGCTGCACTCCAGGACGAAGGTCTGTATCTGTATGAGGACCTGTGCCTGGACATGGAGCGGTGCCGGGAGGTAGATCTCAGCCTGGACCATGATCTGCCCAGGGATGTCAGGCGCTGCGGGGGCGACTGGTGCCAGGTGAAGTGTTCGGGCCACAGCATGGGGGGCTTTCCCCTGGAGGCGGTTCCAGGCCTTGGCACGGTGTGCGATGAAGCAGGGGACTGTGCTGCCGTCATGGCTATTAAGTCCCGAGCCGCCTCGAAAGTATCAGGGGTAGATGGCATATCCAGATCTCCGATACTGCTTTGCTGCCCCGGGGACCTCGGTGGTGCGGAGGGCCCCTGGGAGCGTGGTGGGCTCGAGGGCTGGCCGCGCTGAGCTTGGGTTTCTTGTGAACCCATGGCCATGCTCTTAAGGGCGGGGGATTTTGCCGGTGAGCGACCCCTCTCAGCCCTATGCCTTTTCCTCTGTGTCGGCGAGAGGGAACGGTGCCGGAATGGCTTTCCCGCGCTTGCAGCCCTGACGGTGCCTGGTGCTGGGGCTTTCGGTGCCAGGTCCCTCGACGATGCCGGGGCGCTCTGTACCGAGGCTGCCGGTGTCGAGCCGCCCAATTGAGGCCCCAGCGCTGCCTCCATTAACATTTGTTTGAGGCGTGCGCTTCTTTCTTTTCTGCTTCTGGGTTTGAACCCTTTGCAGATTTTGCACCGGTCGGACTGGTGTGCCTCACCCAAACACTTAAGGCAGGAGTTGTGGGGGTCCCCCTTGGGCATCGGCTTGTGGCATGAACCACAGGGCTTAAACCCTTGGGTCCCAGGCATACCCCAGCCGGGGAAGCTCCGGATGTCTTTCTTATAGTTGTAGAATCTGATAATCCGCTGAGGAATGCTTGCCTAAGGCAAGTAAGTAGCTCCAGCGACCGTCACTGATGGCGGTAAGAAGGAACTGGTGGGCGGTCGGGTCAGCAGGAGTACTTATGCAGCGCCATAAGGCGCCACTCCAGGGGGCGCCTGCTACGACCCGATGGGTACCACTGGGGGAAAGTGTCCGACGACTGTGCACGCGGCGCGTGTACACCTGAATTGAAATCGGCATGAGCACACTCGACGAAGAACTGTAATGTTTTTAAGTTCAACAAATTTCCTTCTTTCTGCCATATTATTATAAACCTTTATTTTTCTAAGGCACAAAAAGCAATTTTGTTCATACAATATAATTATGCTAACTACGCAGACAGAGACAAAGATAAAGTGCATCAAAAACAGCATAAGATAGAACAAAAATTTTACACTGATACAGAAATGACAATGCTCCGCAAGTCTAAGGCCTGGTCTACACTACAGAGTTTTGTCCACAAAACAGTGGAGGTGAATATGCTGAAATGCTCCTCCTGCCAATGTAACTCCCCTGCTATGCTGACATAATAAAACCACCTCAACAAGAGGCCTAGGACACTGCCTTGCTTACATGGCCTGCTGGCTATCCCCTGAAGCTGTGAAATTGACAAGAAAATGGGACAGCTAGAGCCCAGCTACCTCCTCTTTCCCTGGAGAATTAAGCAGCTGGACCCTGCTCTTGGTGAGGAATGGGGAGGTGGTGTGGGGAAGCCCCCCAGGAGCTTGTGGGGCAGCCAAGGTGCCAGCAGGGAGATGCCAACCAAGCTGAGAGACCAGGTTTTAGTTCTGTACACTACTCCTTTTAGGTCAGTGGAAGAGTTCCTAGTGAGGACAAGCACCACCAACTAATCCAAGAAGGGCAGTGTGATCGTCAGCCCCCACAGTAATTAATTAATGCAGTAGCCAGTCGACTCAATATGTTGACTTATCTTTGTAGTGTAAACAAATCCTAAATTCTACTTTAAAAAAAAAAAAAAAAAAAAAAAAAAAGAGTATTAGAAACTTTTCCAACTAACTTACCTTTCCAGGAATGTACATGAAGTACACCCACAATAAAAAGCCAGACAAAAACAACCCAGAGTCAGATAATACGCTGTCGCAGGCTTCATTTTATTTACAGCAAATCTGTAAAGAGAGAAAAAAGGTGTAAAAATTACAGTCAGGTGTTCACTAGGTTCAAATTGTTAGAAATAAAAACTTAAAACAACCTGCAGATGCTACAGAGGCAACAGAAGTTATCACCACTATGTGAAATTTAAAACAAACTAATTTTAACACATGAATAAGCAGTATCTTTTAAAAGCTGTACATGATTTTTTTTGTCTGAAGTGTTAAATTTTATATTTCACTAGAATCAGGGTTGAAACCACTATTTTCTCTCTTACTTGCACAGCACGTTGTACTATACACACACAGAGCGCTGAACCATAATCTTTATATGTAAATATACTTTATGAAGCGCAAACTTACAACACTGTTGCGTTCTTGTGCATAAAGACAATAATTTAAGAAATGTAAAATTTAACACTAATATTCTGTTTGGTGCATCCAAGTTGAACCTTCATGAAAGCTTACTGGCTTACTTACTTACTTACTAGCTTACTTACTAAAGTATCATTTATTTTTTAAGAATGAAATTCTCACCTATGCAGAAGGCCAGCAGTAGGCCTACATTCTACTTAATAATAGTTACACTTAAACCCTGACAACGAGATTTAAGTGGTTTATAATCTTTGTGCTGGCCCTTTGCACTATGGCGTTTCACCCTGAGTATTTATTAGGGGGACACCATCAATTTAGAATCATATCAACTTTACAGTAAGATTGTTGAAAGTAACAGCAAGAAAACTGGAAATAAAAGAGCTCCATACACAGTTCATGCAGGATCACAGGGGTAGGGTGGGCTTGATTTTTAAAGCGAGCTTTTGCTTCTGCACACAAAATGCATTGCCAGGAAAAGATTTGAATGAATTACAGGTAAAAAGTTGCAGAGACAATTAATTGCAAGTGAAAAATTATGCCTGCTAAAATGGAGACTCAGTTTGAAAAACCTGGTCCTGCAAGTTTGGACTACAGAACAGAGAGGTATTTCCTGATTTCTGTACAAAGAATGGGACTCTATTGCTAGTCAGGTTGCCCCCAGATTTCAACTTTTCTATAAACGTTTTCGATCAAAATTTTGAACTGAAAAAAATAAGACGATTTTGATAAAGTTTCCCCACTACTTTCCCACTAACTCTGTAACACAAAGGAGTGCTGTTGAGAGCCTCAAATTTTATTTCTTGGTCTCAATCATCTGATTTGCATCAGTGATAGGAAGTTTAATGTAATGTCACATGACACAGACCAATCTTCTTTGCCTACAAATGAATTCCTGACCAGCAAAATCTGTTCTGGTGGTTTGGGGAAACTGCTGACTGCAGATCAACCCAGTGAGAGCAAAAAAAGGTGATTCAAGAGAAATTAACCTCCATGGAGATAAGCAGTTTCAGAACCATTAGAAAAATAAACTGGTGGCAAAACATAATGACTTAATTATTTCCATGTATCTCCCCATTATCAAATTCCTATTACACATACTGGTATGGCACAAGGCAATTTGCACAATGAAGTTGGAGTTTTCTAGATAAAGTTGAAAGAAACTATATAGGAGAGAATGTGAGCAGGACAGTCATCAGGTGCTGGCTAGATTGCCTCCTTGCTTTGTATCACCTAAAGTTTTGTCTATGAACACTCTACTAACTCTTCCTTTTAAAGTCCTTTCTAGGAAGATCACTATAAAATCTGGAAAAAGAATAAAACCACAGCTGTCATAATCCCTGCAGTGAACCACCTGAATGAACTCTCAGTCAGTCTGGAGAAACTAGTTAGTCATTGCAACCAAAAGGCAGAGCTGGAGAATCCAGCTTCACTGAAGTTCTAACTGAAAATCAGCAAAATGACTTTAAAAAAACCCCAACACACACACAATGTATTGTTTACCTATTGTTGACTTGGTTATGGCTAGACTAAGTGGTTCTTAGAAAGCACAAAATGAGTTAAAATCCCCTGAATAACTAAAATATCATGTACACTTGTATTTCTAAGTTATCTAGAAATCATGCTGAATCACTAACTCAGTAGAAAGCATTGATTCTGGAGAAACTCATTACACTAACTAAGCCTAGTACTATTAACAGAAAACTGCTTCCGTACAGCAAAAATTAGCTGAGAATGAGAAACCCTGAGTGTTTCTAAGAGTTTAGTCGAAAAATCATACAGATTTTGTGTTCAAGAGAACTGACAGCTTCTTCAAAGAGGAAAAAGCTTTGAATTAGGTTGCAAACTGAAGGTTTTACCACTATTTGAACCTTTGTTTAAATTACGGCTAGAGCCTTCTGTGTTAAAAAAAAATTCCAGAGAAACTACAAAAGCGTAAAAATAATGACCTGCAAATTAGCACTATTTGATAATCTTGTGTGTGTATTGGTGTCAAAGTTTTTCTATAAGCATCACCGACACAAGACAATTTTGAACTGAATTTACATTCTTTGATAATAAAATAGCTTGTCTAAATTTTGTAAATTCCACTTATAACTGTTCGGTTGAAATGACATGAGCAGTCCCACAACTCCATTGGCACATGAGCTTGATTTGAGACAAGGGTCCTTTTGCTGATACCAAAATCACTTGCCCTGACTAGACTATAATTAGGAAAGTCCCTAAGTCTCCCTTTGAAACTAGAAAGACAACAGAGTCCTGTGGCACTTTTAAAGACTAACAGATTT
>ML685836.1:616395-716046 GCA_007922175.1 Pelusios castaneus
AAAGCTCATGCGATTAATAAATCTGTTAGTCTTTAAAAGTGCCACAAGACTCTGTTGTCTCTCATATACATTAAGTTCATGACTTATTTCATTCATGTTAACGCTGTATGGCTTTCTTTGGCTGCTTAACACTGTATTCCCTTCAAAATGGGGTTAACTGCCTGGCGTGCCTAATTAATTTGTCTTAATTCTTTTGACATCCTCTCCCGCCCCTTTTAATGGATATTTCCATTCAAAATAGACCCATGACACTTCCTGGGATGCCAAAAGGATTAATTCCTTCTTCCTTTCTAGGTATCTTTTATTTTTGGCTACACTTGCATGTCAGTTCAGCTGTAGTCTTGCAAATGGTGAAGGCAGCTGCACAGTTAGGCATGGTTCAAATACGTTTGAGGCTTGCATGCTACAAGGGAGAGCCATGTGTAACTAACTAGGTTTGGGATGAGCTTTGTGTAACTGAGATCTTTGCATGACTCATAAGTTTGACCTGTGATTGCCAGGTTATGAAAATGTTCTGGCAATTTTTGTCCAGACAAGCTTAGATCAATGTTCCTCAGTTGGGACCAGCGTATAGACATGCTATCACCAGGGAGGACAAAACCTATAGGAGCATCCTTGGGTTTATTTGGGTGAAAGTGAGGGAATTAGAAAAACTCGAAGTTGAAAAGTATATAATGACAGAAGGGGGTTGCTAACTTTAGAGATCAACTTTGTTTGGTTGGGGAGGTGTGTCACACTTAAAGCAAAATTTACAGTCTGTATAGCATTTTTTTAACTTCATTCATAGATGAAAAGAGCCCACTGTTATAAAATTATGTAAATATAGTTGATTCTAATATGGTTGCTACTAATAGTTGCTTATTCAGTTGTTTCATATATAAAACTTTCCGTGCCGTATATATAGCCTTACATAAATCCTTTCATTCAACATTCTGTACATTTTAATTAGTCTTAGAAGGATTAGCTTTTTACCAAAAAATCTTGGTGAACATTGATTTTGCTGACACACTCAAATAACAAAGAAAAACTTCCCCCAATCATTGAAATTTACAATTAGGTAAATTTAAGAAAAATCCTGTTTGAGAACCTGAATTTCAGGATGTTTATATGTTTTGACATGTGATGTTGACAGTTTGTGTTTTAATGGTTATAAAGCATCATTTTTATATCTTGATGTTTGTCATTAAATATTACCTGAGCACCCATAATTTGAAATTTTAACCACACATACTTTGAAAAATAAAGTTTAACAATACAGATTGGATTTATATCTCAGAATCATTTTATAATCATTTAATTCTGCCAACTTTAGTTATAATGCATAAAACTCATAGTCACTGATGTGGTTAAATTAAGCTGACTGATTGAGACAAAAATAAGGAGAGGATCGTGGAAGTACACCCCACTCCAGTGATCCTTGCGCCCTACAGAGACTCATAAATGGCCCCTGCACTTATTCATATCTTCTGCTGGTAGCTTTCTTTCCAGTGGTTCCCACTGAAGCCATCCTTCAATGAAATTCACGGTATCATTTCTTAAATGCAATATTCTAAATGGCTATGTAATAGCAACCATCTGAATGGGGGTAAGTGCAGACTTCTGATAGGTGGTTTAGGTAATTTGTGGGGGTTATATTGCTTCTACTGAACTGACCAATTTTGATAGACATTTGCACTTCAAGTTCACAGAATAGAATATCATAGAATATTAGTGTTAGAAGGGTCTTCAGGCTATACTGTGACATTGCATGTTTATATAGCATTTATACCCCAAAATTAAATACAATCTACCTTTCAAAGATAGATCAGAGTAAAAGATAGAAAGTAAAGCATGGATGGATAGCAATATCCAGAGGGGTAGCCATGTCAGTCTGTACAGCAAAAACGAGAGTCCAGTGGCACCTTAAAGACTGACAGATTTCTTCGCACATAAGCTTTTGTGTGCTCCAGCCCATTTTGTCAGATGCAGGAAGTGGAAACTACAGTTGAGAGGTATATATACACTTGCCAGGATAAAGGAGGGCAACTGTTAGCAAAGTCAAAGTTCAGTTAGCCTAGATTTGGCCCATTCACATCAGTTGATTAGAAAGTGAGAATGTGTGAACAGGGACAATTACTTATTATGAAGTGTTAACCATTCCAAGTCCCTATTCAGATCCAGTCTGATTGTATCAATTTTGCAAATCAGGCCATGTACACACTACACAGGAATAATCGCGCAACAAGCATGTTGCGCTTTAAAAGTCATGTGGTTTTTACAGCGCGGTATCACATCCACACTGAGCTGCTTGTGATGGAACAGAGTTCCCCCTCAAACCCCCTCCCCCCCGCCACCCTCCCGCAATTAGTGATTTCACAAGAAACCCAATTGAATTGTGGGAACCTATCCCACAGTTCCATCCATCCTGATTCAGCGCTAAGAATCCTGGGTAGAAGGAGAGTAGCGCTGAGCACCATGGGTAAAGTCTTGGTTTCCCATGGTGCATTCTGTTCCCCTTGTGTCATGAGAGTTGCTACTAGCAACTCGCACCCATTTTCAACAGTACTGCGTTGCTTCCTGGAACTCCTTTTTGCAGCAACATGGATCCAGCTCTGATCTCAACTGTCGCCTTCAGCATAATGAATACATCTCGGCTGGTGGCACAGTATACGTTCAGCTCTGAATCAGACCAGGATTCGGATGACCTGGGCTGGTAACTGCCATGCAGAACAACAGCACCATATTGCTAAGCTCCTTCACAGAGCATCTGCACACGGTGCACCACCGGTTCTGGTCACAAGAGACAAGCACAGAGTGGTGGGACTGCATCGTTTTGCAGGTGTGGGATGATGAGCAGTGGCTACAGAACTTTCAAATGCGGAAAGCCACATTCATGGAACTGTGTGAGGAGCTAGACCTTGTCCTGCGATGCAAGGACACCACAATGAGAGCCACCCTCACCGTGGAGAAGCATGTCGCAATCGCACTGTGGAAAGTGGCGACTCCAGACTGTTACCGGTCGGTCGCGAATCAGTTTGGAGACGGCAGGTCGACCGTTGGGTTAGCCCTTTCACAAGTGTGCAGAGCCATTAATCGTGTTCTGCTCCAAAGGACAGTGATGTTGGGCAATGTGCAGGAGATCGTCCATGGCTTTGCAGCCATGGGATTCCCGAACTGTGGAGGGGCAATAGACGGTACACACGTCCCTATTCTGGCTCTGGAGCATCTTGCGACTGAGTATATTAATAAGAAGGGCTACTTCTCCAGGGTACTTCAGGCACTTGTGGATCACAGGGGTCATTTCACGCGCACAAATGCGGGGTGGTCGGGTAAAGTGCATGATGCTCGCATTTTCTGAAACACGGGCCTGTACCGGAAGTTGCAGGCAGGGACCTTCTTCTCCGATGATAAAATTACTGTTGGGGATGTGGAGATGCCCATAGTCATCATAGGAGACCCAGCCTACCCTCTGATGCCTTAGCTCATGAAGCCCTATCCTGGAAATTTGGATCACAGCAAGGAGCGCTTCAATTACCGGTTAAGCTGGTCCCGAATGACCGTGGAGTGCGCTTTTGGGCGCTTAAAAGGCTGCTGGCACTGTTTGTATGGGAGGCTAGACTTGAATGAGGACAACATTCCAGCCGTCATTGTGGCATGCTGTGTCCTGCATAACCTCTGTGAAAACGGGAGAGAAATTTCCCCTTTCATGGGATGTGGAGGCTGAGCGGCTAGAGTTTTCCTTCCAGCAGCCAGCCACTAGGAGTATCGGGGACACAGCTGAGAGCCGTCCACATAAAGGAGGCACTTAGGGAGCATTTTAGTCATGGGGACTTATAGGACTCATTGTATCACTGGGCAGTAGTGTACCTGTGCACTACTGGGTACTGATTACATGGGAGGTGGGCGTGTACTGTACTATGCTCGAATGAGTGAATAGTAAACATGCAACAACTAACAATTATTGTGTATCAATAAAGACACTGTGCACAGTTCAAGTGATTCAATTTTATTATTATAAAACATTAATTACAGAAAGCAGTGCCTGCACCAGAGGCTATAGATGTGTGGCTCAATGCCACAGCTTTGTGCAGGAGTGGATGTAACATTGTACCAGGAGGGTCCGTGGCCTTCAAAGAACTACTTTGAGTGAGAATGTGGCGGAGGGGACAGAAAGTGTTGCTGTGGGTGCAGGGGGGTGCAAGCCTGGAGCAGCTGGGTCTGCAGACCAACCATGGTCTTCAGCAGTTGGGTCTGTTCCTGCAGGATGCTTATGAGGGCATCCTTCTGTTTCTGCCTCCTCAAATTGTTTTCCTTACACTCCTGCCGGCACTCCTTTCTCCATAGTCTAGTCTCCCTTGCTCCTGCGAAGCCTCCTCCTTATCTGTCTCAGCCGGTCAGCTGGCGCAGACCACCAACCAGCGAAGATTGCTTCTAAGGAAAAATGAAACATAAGTAGTGCTGTTGTTCTCACTTTGGTTAAAGAGCCAGTAATATGCTCTGCCGCCACATTCCACAGTGCCCACAGGACAGGGCATTGCCGGGGACTGAAAGGGCTTTTGCAAAGGGAGGTTCCCAAGACAAGACGCACAGCTCTGTTAACTATTTCCATTGCTTTGGACGATTAGTTCAGACACGGCATGGCCATGGAAGGCGATATCTCTCTGCTTAGAGTGCCCCTGCAAGCCAGAATGCATATCCTGCATGTCACTGGATATAAGCCAGGATCGTATGCAGCAGACTTGTGCGCAGCCATGGTTCCCATTGCCGTGCTTTGCAACTGGCGAGGGAGAGTATCCCTCTATGGGGGAGGGAACACAGTTGATCTCCCATCAAATTTAAGTAGGAGGCTGTGGAAGTACATCCAGGAGACCTTCAGTGAGCTCAACGGAGAGGATTTCTTGAGAATTACAGCATGCATTGATGCACTGCTCGTGTAATGCGGGGTAGCCCCCCCCATCCAAAAGAAGAAGAAAAAAAAGGATGAAACTCAAAACGCCCATCTCCTGCCCACTCTTCATTTGCCCGCAAAGCTTATCCAGCAAGCACAGAAGCCAGTTCTGATTAAACTTACCAGAGCTCCCCTCTGCTGCATCCGAAGACAGCATGGAGAAGGAATCTGGGCAGCACGTGTCGGGTGGTGTGGAGAACAGCTCCTGGCTCCCTAGGTCGGCTGCACCACTTTCAGCCTCCAGGTCATACTTCACCTCCACTTCCTCATCGATGAATTGCTTGTCACCGTTTCCTCTGGTATCCTTTTCATGGGGGGGGGGGGGGGTGGAGGTGCCGACATGTCCACAGGAGCTTTTTGGGTGGTTGTGGGATCCCCACTCAGGATTGCTTCCAGCTCTTTGTAAAATCAGCATGTAACCAGCACTGAGCCGGAGCTCCGGTTTCCTTCTCTGGCTCTGTGGTACATTATCCTCAACTCCTTCACCTTCGACCTGCACTGAAGAACATCTCTCTCATACCTCTTCTCTGCCTTGGCCCGAGAAATCTGGCCAAAAATATCGAAATTTCGCCTGCTGCCATGTAACTGTGCCTGCACAGCAGACTCTCCCCAGATGCCTATGAGATCAAGCCCCTCAGCTGTGGTCCATACTGGAGCACGTTTGCCACGTTGAGCCGTCTTTGCTCTGGGAGAACACAGCTGCACTCCATGCCGAACAAACAGGAAGGGCGAACAATTCAAAAATTCCCTAGAATGATGGGAGGGCGGGTACAGTCACCTCACAGTCACAGAGCACAGGAGGAAGTGCAGAAGGGATGGAATTAGAATTCTGGGACATTTCCAGAGGCTTCATATTGCGCGGCAACCGTACACACACAAACTATCGCGAAACAGGTGTTCCGTAGTAGCCGCTAGCACCCTTGTTTTGGTGATTTAAACGTTGCGTGGTAAGACAGCTGTTAGCGCGCAACAACATGGATTTGTGTGTGGACGCTGTCCTTGTTATTGCATGATAATGAGCGTTATCATGCAGTAAATTTGTAGTGTGTACAAGGCCTCCGTTCCAGCTCTGCAGTGTCACGCTGAAGTCTGCTTTTGAAGTTTTTTCTGTTGGAGTATGGCAACTTTCAAGTGTGCTAATGAGTGTCCAGGGAGATTGAAGTGTTCTCCTACTGGTTTATGGATGTTGCCATTTCTGATGTCTGATTTGTGTCCATTTATTCTCTGGCGTAAGGACAGTCTGGTTTGGCCAATGTACATGGCAGAGGGGCATTGCTGGCATATGGTAGCATATGCCACATTAATGGATGTGCAGGTGAATGAACTCCTGATGGTGTGGTGGATGTGGTTTGGACTTATGATGGTATCACTGGAGTCGATGTGTGGGCAGAGTTGGCAACAGGCTTTGTTGCAGTTATAGGTTCCTGGGTTAGTGCTCTTGCTGTGTGGTGTTCGGTTGCTGGTGAGTATTTGCTTCAGGTTGGGGGGCAGTGTGTAAGCAAGGATAGGCTTGCTTCCCAAGGTTGAGAAAGTGTGGGATCATCTTCTAGGATAGATTGTAGATCTTTGATGTGCTGGAGGGATTTTAGCTGGGGGCTGTAGGAGATGGCCAGTGATGTTTTGTTGTTTTCTTTGTCAGGTATGTCCTTTAGTAGATGACTCCTGGGTACCCGCCTATCTCTGTCAATCTGTTTTTTCACTTCCCCAGGTGGGTACTATAGTTTTAGGAATGTTTGATAGATATCTTGTAGGTGGTTGTCTCTGTCAGAGGGATCGGAGCTGATCCGGTTGTATCTTAAGGTTTGGCTGCTGGGGATGGCTTGTGTGATATGTCCAGGATGGAAGCTGGAGGTATGTATTGCGGTCAGTTGCTTTTCGGTATAGGGTGGTGTTAATGTGTCCATCCCTTATTTGTACTGTAGTATCCAAGAAGTGGATTTCTTGTGTCAACTGGTCCAGGCTGAGGTTGATGGTGGGGTGGAAATTGTTGAAATCCCGATGGATGTAGAAGCCCTCTAGACCAACATTCTACACAAAGATGGAATAGAAGCCATCAGGAACAGTTTCCGTGAGAATGACACGGCACACCTGGTAACTGAACTTTGTGACTTTGTCCTGACCCATAACTACTTCAGATTTGGAGATGATCTGTACTTTCAAGAGAGCAGCACAGCTATGGGCCCACAGTATGCCAATATTTTTATGGCTGACCTAGAACATTGCTTCCTCAAATCTCATGCCCAAGTGCCTCTCCTTTACCTACGTTACACTGATGACATTTTCATCCTCTGGACCCATAGGAAAGAATCCCTTGAAAGTCACAATGTTCAGCTGTTTTAAAACGGTTAATGTTTAGCAGGCTGGACAGAGGCCTCAGGCAGACAGGATCCAGCTTGGGAACTGTATTTTGCCTATCCCTGCTCCAATCCCATCATTGTTTACTTTACTTAAGAGCTTTTGATGAGGGACCTTGTCAAAGGCTTTCTGAAGGTTTAAGTTCATGATATACACTGTATCATCTAAGTCCACGTTTGTTGATCCCCTCAACGAACTCTAATAGATTGCTGAGATATGATTTCCCTTTCTAAAAGCCATGTTGACTCCACCTCTGCCCCAAAAAACCATGTTCATCTTTGTATCTGATAGTTCTGTTCTTTATTATAGTTTTAACCAGTTTGCTTGTATTGAAGTGAGACTTACCACTCTGTAATTGCCAGGATTACCTTCAGAGCCTTTTTTTAAAAAATGGTGTCGTATTACTTTGGTTCTCTATTACAGAAGCTGATTTAAATGGTAGGTTACATATCACAATAGTAGTTCTGTATTTGATCAACAGAACAATATTAAGTCTTTGTGTTCCCTTTAAGGTTTGGCGGCTTGTGTGCAAAATTTTCAATCCGTGTGCAAAACTTTTTCTGAATAAAATTTTTGTGCAAACTCACGCGACAGAAATTATTGAAAAATATAGAACATTGAAAAATTAATAAAAGTTATTTAAAATTGTTTTTATTACTTTAAATGTATTTTATGCTTACGTGACATTATGTCTCGTCAAAGAAGAAAAGGGGTGGTAGGGCAAAAGAGAGCAGGTGTAAGGAGAGTGGGGCCAAGAGGGGAGGTGGGATGGCTGGCAGAAAGAAAAAAGAAACGAGAAGAAAGAGAAAGGAAGGAAGGAAAGAAAAAAGAAATAAGGAAGGGAGAAAGGAAGAGAGAGAAAGAAAAAGAGAGGAAGGAAACAACGAAAGGAAAAAAGAAAGAAAAGGAAGGAACAAGGCAGCCCCGGAGCACATATAATTAAAATAAACCTTAGGACAGTGTAGACATAGCCAAAAAGTAATTCCGTGAAGTACATCCCAGTGGGAATCCTCCTCAGTTTTTTCTTTTCTTTAATCAAAATGAGTTACTGGGCAACCCGACTCTTTCCCCACAGAATTATTTTGGCTTATTATGTGAATAATGGTCCCTGTTCCCCTTCACTCCTCCCCCTTACCTTAACCCCGACAGCAAAGGCCCGGGACCAGCCTGCAGCGGCGGAGCACAGCAGCCGGCAGAGTGGCCGGATCAGGCCACGCTGCTGGTCCCGCGCTCTGCTGTCGCTGCCATCACAGATCGGCCTCTCGGGCCTGATCCAGCCACTCTGCCACTGCCGCGTGCTATTGCCACAGGTGGGCAGCATGGCCGCTGGATCAGGTGGGGGGGGCGCGAGCCCTCCCGCGGCTGCGAGCTGGCCGGGGCCAGCCTGGGGCTGGGGCTGAGAGCCGCACCACTCTCCTGGGCCCCGCGGGAGAGCGCAGCGGGTGAGGTGGCTGGCGGCAGGGGGAGCCTGCTGGGCCCTCTGGGGTAGGTGCACGAGTGTGCGGCAGTTGCTGCGCGGCCGCACACCTGCGCACCTTAGAGGGAACATAGATCAGATAGTATTTAGGAAGTGTTCTGGGAGAACTCAATTTGTTCAAAAACTCTCTGTATTGACATCTCAATCTGGGATAGTTCCTCAGATTTGTCACCTAAAAGGAATGGCTCACATGTGGGAATCTCTCATGTCCTCTGCAGTGAAAACCAATGTAAAGAATTCATTTAACTTTTCTGCAAAGGCTTATCTTCCTTTCGTGCTCCTTTAGCAGCTCGATCGTCTAGTGCAGGGGTGTCAAACTCATTCAGTGTCGGGGGCCACACTGGAAGTCAGGACCATCCGGGGGCCGAGGTATGTCCAGATAGACTTCCTGACCCCTTACCAGCACAGTACCACCTGGGGTCCCTGACCTCTTCCCCTGCTGCGCTTGGGGCAGCGTGGGCTCCTCTTTCCCTTCTCCAAACCCGCAGGTTCTCTGACACCTTCCCTTTCCCCTGCCCTGGGGGCTCCCCTTTGCTGCACAGGCTCCCCAACCTCTTCCCCTTTGCCGCACTGCCCATTCCCTTCCCTGTTCCTGTGCCAGTTCCCTAACCCCTTCCCCAGCCCCCCCGCCCCGTGGAGCCTGCTCCCCAGCCCCCTCTCTCCCACTTACCTTGCTCAAAGGGGCTCAATCCAACCCCTGGAGTCAGTTCTCTGGCCAGGTCATTCCCCGCCCTGGGCCACTGCCTGGGTGTGCAGGGTGGCAGATTTTAAAAGGCCCTGACCAGGTATCAACAAAATTTTTGCCCTGCTAGGTACCCAGCCTCAAAGTAAGGTGCCCAGCTAGGGAACCCACCACGCCCCACCCCGCTGAAAAAAACCACTGCTCACAGCCCCCAGAATCTGCAAGCTGCTGGTAAAGGCGCCTGCAGTTTTTACTTTTCACCACCAGAGGATGCACCTTCAATGTATTTCTATAGTGGAGGAGCACCCTCTGCTGACAAAAAGTAAAATTACAGGCACTTTACCGGTGCCTGACACTTTTGGTGTGGGAGAGCTGTGCAGGGCTCTGCGGGCCGGATAAGAGCCCTTGGCAGGCCGGATGCGGCCCACGGGCCTTAAGTTTGACACCCGTGGTCTAGTGGCTCCACTGATGGTTTGGCAGGCTTCTTCCTTCTGATGTACTTAAATAAATTTTTTTGCTGTTGGGTTTTGAGTCCTTTGCTAGTTCTTCAATTTTTTTTGATTTGACTAATTATAGTTTTACACTTGACGTGCCAGAGTATACTTTTCTATTTTTCTCAGTAGGATTTGACTTGCAGTGTTTAAAGGATGCCTTTCTGCCTCTAACAGCTTCTTTTACTTCGTTATTAAGCCATTGTGACTTTTTATTTTTTGGTCGTCTTATAATATTTTATATTTGGGGTATACATTTAATTTGAGCCTCTATTAGAGTGTGTGATGAGGAACAGAAACTGCCAGCCAACACAGCAGGGGTTAGAGAAACCCTTTGGCAACCAGTGCCAGGCCTGGAGGGGGGAGAAGACTCTGACTCAGTTTGGGGCTGACTTGCAAAGGCAGGAACTACCTGTCTGTCTGCCTGCCTGAAGAGACAGAGGACCAGCTTGACAGCCAAATCAGCCATCTTGAAGTAATCACTGGCTCCCCGGCCAAGGGAGACTGTAAAGGAACCCCTAGAATTGAAAGTAACTGACTAAGTAAACCCCAAAGATATTGTGGGGCTCACCTTCACCAGCTTGTGGCTGCCCTGCCCTACGGACCCTGGCACTGAAGTAAGGCAATGCCCAAACCAAGCATGAATCCTATGGAAAGTTAGCCACCAGTGCATTGGACTAGAGGGGCCACGCCCCAAACTGAACAGACGGATAGGATGTGATTATTTCCCTCTATTCGGCACTGGTGAGGACACATCTGGAATACTGTCTCCAGGTTTGGGGCCCCCTCCCTACAGAAAGGATGTGGACAAATTAGAAAGACAAGCGGAGGGCAACAAAAATGATTAGGGGGCTGGGGCACATGGCTTACGAGGAGAGACTGAAGGAACTAGGCTTATTTTGTCTACAGAAGAGAAGACTGAGGGGGGGATTTGATAGCAAACTTCAACTACTTGAAGGGGTGCTCCAAAGAGGAGGGAGCTAGGCCGTTCTCGGTAGTAACAGAGGACAGAACAAGGAGCAATGGTTTTAAGTTACAGCTGGGGAGGTTGAGGTTGGATATTAGGAAAAACTTTCTCACTAGGAGGGTGGTGAAGCATTGGAATGGATAACCTAGGGAGGTGGTGGAATCTCTGTCTTTGGAGATATTTATGGTTTGGTTAGACAAAACCCTGGGTGGGATGATTTAGTGGGAGTGATCCTGCTTTTAGCAGGGGGTTGGACTAGATGACCTCGTGAGGTCCCTTCCAGCCCTATGATTCTATGATAACTCAGGGCAGTGGATTCTGATTCCCTGCCAGCAGGAACATCCAACTTCTATTCAGGGATTGATACCTAGTCCAGGGCACTGTGTGACCGGGTTGAGAGAGAGAGCCTGGGACCCTCTTCCTGACCTTCCCCACCACCACCCCAGCCTTAAAGACTGAGGCTCCCCAGCAGGGCTGAGAGATGGGCAGTCTAACCAGTAGGCAACCAAAGCCCTTGTTACATGGTGTTTTAAAGAAGTTTTTGTGATGGTAACTTTTAATTTCCATTTAACTATTTTTTTTTCATTTTGTGTGGTTTCCCTTTCTGAAGTTACTGGTATGGTGATCTTCTTTGATATTTGTCCCTACAAAAGGATGTTTAATTTAATTTTATTATGGCTAATATTATGGAGCAGTTCAGATGTATTCACCTCTTGAACCTGATCCTATGCTTCACTTAGGGCTAAATCAGGAATTGCTTGTCCCCTTGTAGGTTCCAGGGCCAGGTGTTCCAAGAAGCAGTCCTTAGTGGTGTCTAGAAACTTTTAGCTCTGCATCTTGTCCTGAGGTGACATGTACCCTGTCAAGATGGGGATAGCTGAAATCCCCCATTATCATTGAGTTTTCTATCTTTATAGTCTTTCCAATCTGCTAAAGCACTTCACAGTCACTGTCACCATCATCCTCAAGTGGGCCGTACAAAACATAAATCAAAATACAATGGCACTCTTGTAGCATTGCGGAATACTGTGAATGTGAAACTGTGCTCTGTGATGCCTCTCTATCTCTCTCTCATAGGGAGAGAGAGTGATCTCACGCAGCGCATTCTCCCATACCCAGATCTCTTTGATGTCATGAGACCTGACATTCCTGTGGCATTGTGGAGCGCTAGGTATTCAAGACCACACACACGCTCTCTCTCTGTTAGAGACAGTTTGATCCTATAGAGTGCAGTCACGGGCCTGATGGAATAGGTCGTGGGCTACATGCGTCCCACAGGCAGCATGTTAGGCACCCCTGATAGATAACTAGAGATGTTTGCAACCTTTGTACCCAGCCGGCAATTCACCATATAAATGGATGACAATTCATATTTTGTCAACGAGCGCAATGATGGAGCAAAATACTGTAGTGCTGCATTACTTTGGAGTATTGTATGAGGGATATAGGGAAACTCTAACATAAGGAAGTACTAATGTAAGACTTAAATTTGAATGTTGAAGAAAAATCAATGAATGAAAATGAGCTTTGTGATGGGGTTCCTTCTCATGACCACAGCACCTTGGGAAATTGCTCTTATGGCCGTTGCACCCTCTCCAGTGATGCATTGCTACTCCTCCTTCCATTTCTGGACCCGTGTCTCCCTGAAACAATGATGTCCTCTTCACGACACAGCCCTCTGACTGTGGCTCAGTCCCTGCTCCTCCCCTTTCTGAGGAGTTGGCTCCAGCAGTCCTTGGCCACTTGTCTCTGGCCATAGCAGTCCAAAATTGGGCTCTTATTTCAGGGCCCAGCTGCTCCCTCTCCAGAGACAGACCTGCTGTCTTTGTCTGACCCATACTCCAGGTCCCAGCGGCTGCTCCTACCCTGGAGCCAGCCTTGTAGTCCACGCCGGCCCTTGCTTCAGGGCTCATGGCTGCACCTTCCCTGGAGCCTGCTACAGCTCTGTCCCAGGGAACTGGCCTGTGCCTCACTCTATAGGCCAGTGGTTTTCGAACTTTTTTTATTGGGACCCAGTTGAAAAATGTCATTTATGCCTGTGACCCAACAATTACATATTTGAACAATGCATTCCAGTCTTTTGGCAGTGGCAGCGGGGGGTGTTGTGACCCAGTGCCTGAGAGTCTGCGACCCAGTACTGGGTCCCAACCTTAAGTTTGAAAACCACTGCTATAGGCCAACCAGCCTTCCCCCTGTGAGCTCCTAAGGGTGAATGCCCTCTCCCTGCTGCTGGCAGCCCTTTTTATATGGGTCTCTCTGTCCCCATGCTTCAGCCCCTGGCCCTTCCGATTGGCTGCTATGGCCACAGCCTCTCCAGGGCACTTTAACCGCTTTTTTGCTGGGGTGGGCTACCTCCTCCACCACAAACTCCATGATCAAAATGAATCCAAAAAAATAGTTAGACATATTAATTTTAGAGAGACTTTTATACCTTTAATAATGCTTAGATTCGTGAGTTTAAATTGTTACATGCTTTCTGACCGAAACTGCAGAAATATCTGTATCTTACTATTCACATTGTCTTAAGTTTTAAGTAGGTCATTTATGTACATTTCCTTATCATAGAACCATATATTAAGTATAGGAGTTTCAAAGACACCTAAGGGAGTTAAATGTCCAACATGTATTCAGAATTAATGGGAATCAGTGTTCATGCGATAAATAAAAGTGCCACAGGACTCTGTTGCCAGTCCTCATAGACAGTGTTGAAAAATCCCACCCTGACAGTAGAAATGACATAATAGGCTATGTAGTTTACATTCCTTTTCTTCTTGTTAATTTCCCTTTTTTTCAGATTGAAAATTCTTTCCAAGCTTGAAGCTATGTTGCATATAGCTTCATTTAATATAATGACAGCATTTAGGTGTATTAAAATCGATACAAGTTGCTCAGGAAGAAGCTGGGTTCCATTTAAACATACCTGGCAAGCTATTTGTTGCCTGTTACATTCATCTTCTGGGGAGGAAATAATAAAAATACTGATTTGTTTTTGTTTTTTTAATTTGGTAGGCAGAACTACGAGCAGCTGTATTTTTGGCACTTGAAGAGCAAGAAAAAGTAGAGGTAAGGAAATAAAATCAGTAAATGTATAGTACAACAAAACTTAGTACAAAAATACAAATTAAAAGTTGATGTGTTTTTTGTCTGTTTGCCTTAGCTGTGCTTAAATTCTTATTGATTTCAGTGGTAATAGGTTTAAGCTTTAAATATGGCAACAAGAATGTCAAGATTTTACTCAAAGTTTGATACTTTTTTGATGTTTGAGTCACAGCATGACATAAAGTGGATTCTTTCTTAAAAATTCCATTAATTGAAAATTGTAAAATGTCTGGTTTTTTCCCCTTTTTTTAAAGAGTTGTTTAAACTCATAACATCTCATTTGGAATTGGTTAGCTGTCTTGGGTAAATATTGACCTTGTCTAGTTTTCAACTAGTATATTATCTGGTTGTCCACAATGGGACTTTTAAGAAGACAGTTGAAAGATAAGGTGGATGAGATAATGAGCTTTATTGGACCAACTTCTGTTAGTGGAAGAGATTGGCTTTTGAGCTTCAAAGGTCCCTGAAGAACAGCTCTGTAGAGCTCAAAAACTTGTCCCTTCCACCAAGGGAAGTTAGTCCAGTATCTCTGTAATATTCTGGGACCAACATAGCTACAACAACACTGCACACTTGTAAAGAAGAAAGTCCAGTGCACGAAGTTTGTGTTCATAACTCTCTTTTAAAATGCTTCATATTGACCTGATCGGTATATGCAAATCATAACAGATTTCTAAAATGTAAAAGTGGAAATACTTTAAAAAACATATTATGAAAAAATTAGTTGATGAATGCAGTTGCCAAGAGCACTTCTGAATTAAAAAAAAAAAAAAAAAAATCTAAAGGAACTTTATTAGATTACTTATGTATAAACTTACATTTAAAATTAGAGCATCTGAATTTTAAATATAAAGGTCAAGAAATCATTTCTCAGTTATGAATTTCCTTGGGTTTTATGCTTCTTGTAACTGCAGCAACAGTAAATGAAGACAGATGCTATTCCTAGAGATATACAGATATCATTTAGATCCATGCATGGATAATGATATTTTGGTATGCTAGTAATGTTGTTTTAGAACTTGCCGTTTATCTAAATTTTATAGTGGTTTTGGTTAATGTCTCCCTGATTTTAAAATAGAACAGGGGAAAAAAGAAGGGGAGAATAACACTTTCATGTAAATAAACAAAAAAAACATTATTACTTAGTACTCCCATGTTAATCACTAATAGTTTAGTACATATTTTGTCGGAAGAATCTGCAAATTCTATAAGAGAGCTCTTTTATGAGTGCAAAATAGAATTGACAAACTTATTTTTTCAGGAGCTGTTCCACTCAATTGCTGTGAAATTTACTACCAATTAAATAGTATTATGTACTATTTTAAATAATACTAATTTACTGTTTAAAATTACTAAACCTGTAATTTTAACTGTGAAAAACATAAAAATCTATAGCCTCTTGAGACTATTCCTACCCATAATTAATGTTTTTTAGCCAAACTATAATTCCAGGGGTTGGTAACAGAAATATTAAGGTAGCTTTAATTATGGCCATCTAAATGTGCTGCTTTAATAATTGTGACTAGTATTTTTAGTATAAAAGTAAATTTTATTTGGTAAAATGAATTATATGCTGGGTATTATGCTAGCGAGGCCTGTATACCCAAAATTCTTGATCAAGTGTTAAATTTATTTGCAGTACAGGGAAATCCTTATTAATTGGCCTTGGGTTTTTTTCTTTCAACAGAACAAAACACCCTTGGTAAACGAAAGCTTGAAAAAGTTTCTAAGTACAAAAGATGGTAAGCTTCCCATTAATTTACACATCCCTCAGATATTGATAAGTATTTTGAAGGAAAGGGAAGTTAAATCCCTTTGCTTTTGCAATATGATTCTGATGCTGAACATAAACAGATTTACAGAAAACACAGCAGCTAGTCCTGGTTTTATTAAATAAATGTCAAAATTACTATTGCACACTGAAGTCAAGATGGAGTCCAGAGTTTTTAAAGCTAATCTGTTACTGCCATAGCTTCAGGTGGGATGACCAGTTTCTTTAGGTATTTGACTTTATTGCTGAGGACGAATTTTTCAATTATTATGTCATTTGTTGATTTACACTGACTAGAGCAGCAGAAACAGCAACTTGAAGCTCTAACATGAAAGTAGACTGTAACAGTACAGCATTAAAAGTGTGTGTGGGAATGGTACCAAAACTAAGAGGTTTTTGAGCTAGTTTTTTGTGTTTAAAAATAAAAAAGATTAAATTGGGCCTGAATTTTAGAAAGAGCATTCAGTTTTGTTCCAAGGATTTTGATTTAATTTAGGTGTCTTCTTGATTTGGATTGAGGATTAGGTAGTTGAATGCCTAAACCGTGCCTGCAGAATTATGGGTGGGACATAGGAGACCGGGTCGATGATCTTTTAAAACTCAGGACCTTAATATAAAGGAATTCAATTCTCTTTGATGTACCAATTTGTTTTTTTCATTTTTCTTTTTAGGTCGCTTAGTTGCTGGTCTTGTTGCAGAATTTCTTCAGTTTTTCAATCTTGACTTTACATTGGCTGTTTTTCAGCCAGAATCAAGCACAGTAAGGCGAATGCTCTTTTTAATCATATACTAACCTGACTGTTAGAATCCGAAATGAACAAATAGAGAAACTTTAGTGGATTTGGTTTTGGTCTATACTAACTACTCATATTTATATGCTAAATATCAGCAGGAAGTTAGTAATGTGTACCTGCATCATTACACTAGCCCAGGACATAGACTGTCACAGTTAGAGAAAAGCATGCTGATGTAATTGATTATTCATTTTTAAGGAAACTGACTCTGATGATAACCCAAGTGGTTCATCAATTCTTTTCTACATCTATCATTTTAAATAAACTAGTTTTGCCTTTGGACTTGTGTGTGCTCATAATAGTACAGGGAATCTATTAATCAAATAGACATTCCTTCGGATAATATGCCAAATCTTACTTCTCTGTCAATTCAGTATTACTGCACTGAGAGTAAAATAATTCATTGTACAATGCCAGAAATTAACTCTGCTGTTAGAGAGACAAGAGGAAAAACAAGTAATTGCATGCAAGTAATACAAGCAACACAGTAAGCAACAAAATTATGTGCTTCAGGTGTTAGCATAGAATCCTGTTACAAGAGAAGGAGAATGGAAATTCTTTTTTTAAAAAGTGGTACTATATTTAGCTATGTCTTCTAAACACTTGCAATTATCAATACTTTTATATGACACTGATTATTTCTAATTGAAAATATTTTTCATCTTTTTTTAAAGAACGCTTACTCATTTGCAACATTCTTTATTTTTATTGATCACTTTTCAGTTATTCAGTTTTCAAGAAGCTTTGCTAAATTAGTTAAACTTGTATTGGAGCAGGAGTGGTTTTTTCACGTGAATAAAATATTGATTTCATATTTATTTTTAAATGTGGCTATTTGTAAGGGATTTGTTAATTCAATATAGATAAACAGATAAAAACTGATACATCCTATGAAATCCAAATGAAAGGATTTTTCCCTATTTCACAGAAGAAAATGCAGAAAAATCTTATGGACTTGCCCATCTTTCCATCCTTGGACTTAATTCTAAAACCCCCTAAATTCCCATACTGTGTCAAATGTCCTCAGCTCAATGTGTCTTGAGAATCAGCTCCATTATACTAGAGAAATATTTCAAGTATTCTCTGTTCATTACATAAAAGGATCTGTTCCAAAAATGGCATTTCATTTCTCATAGATTAGCTACATCAAGGGAGCAGAGTCATATCTGCTGAGTTTAGTAGCCAAAAATGCTGTTACTATACACTGCTTCTGTTATGCCTGTGAAAGCAACACAGCTGAAAGTGGAAGCTGAGTTTTCTTTGTTGTTTGTTATCAACAGAAATTTTTTATTAAGATGCGATCAGTTACACCTGTAAAAACTTAGTGACGGCATTGAGGCTGTACAGGTGTCATCAAGAGCAGAGTTTGATACTGATTAAAGAAAAGAAAAGGATCCAATTTGACTCAAAATCCAAATTGAGATTGTGGGGCTGGCATTTTTGGAGTGTGGGAAAAGTGGAAATGTTTGTAAATGCATTCAGTTTGTAAACAAAATATTTGATAGGGAGCTGTATTGAAATAAAATAAATCAGAACCCCACGATAGCACATTCAGTCATTTTTCAGATTATAATCTCTTTGGAAACCTGTTTATCATTCTGTAACTTTTCATAATTTACTTACTATGTTTGCTTTTGATATTTGTTCTTCACAATATATTCCTTATGAAATCCTAGAGTGAAATAATACATTTTTTTCAATCTTAGTTATTTCTGTAGTAACAGACAATTAATTTAATAGGACTGAGTAATTCGAAAAATTAGTGGGCTGTATAGATGTTTTCAGTTCAAGGTTATTGATTTGAGTAAACCCAGGTCTTTATGGACTAAATGATGCTATAGTTAAGATGGCTAATCAAGTTGCTTATGTGAAATATGTTGGCAATTTTAGTTCATTTTGAATTAAATGATTTCTACATCACAAGTTTTGTATTTCATTTTCCCTGTTTTTGAAGAGAGGACTACAGCTCCCATTGATTCGCTTAAGAATTTAAAAAAGGAAAAATGCTATTTTTAGCCATGTTATTAGAACTTGAATAAATCATACTATCACATTTTTGTCACTCAGCTTTATGTGTAAGAGTTTAATGTAGAGCTACCTTTGTTCATTTCTTTAACTGGTTTACAAGCCATTCTATAATCTTGTTCATGTTGAGAACAAATGAAGTTGAAAATCTGAATAGGGCAAATTTTCATCTGGGTCGTTAGTTAAAATCATACATGTTTGGACCTACAGAGACTGGAAAATAAGGCTTTGATTCTGCATACTGCTCCACATAGGTGAAGCCATGTACTTGCACAGTTCCTACCACTCTGTAACTTTCCTATCTTCAAAGCGTCTGACGAAGTGGGATTTTCTCCCACGAAAGCTCATGCGATAAATAAATCTGTTAGTCTTTAAAAGTGCCACAGGACTCTGTTGTCTTTCTACAATAGACTAACACGGCTACCCCTGTGGAATTTGAGTTCCATTGAAATCACTGAAACCCTACATGGAGGCCGTGGTCCATGTGTGCTGAGCTTGTTGCAGAATCATTGAAGTATGGTATGACCCAGTTTTAAAAGGTAATAGACTAAAATAACTTGAATGTAAAATTATTTTAATCTCAATTGTGTGTTAAGTGATGTGGAATATTTATTCATTGAATTAAAACTTTTGTAAGTTCTGTAACGTGGTATAAAATAACATTGCCTTTTAGTGTCAGCTATTCCTGAAAAATTCATGAGTATAACTGGGAAATGTTGATTAGTTGGTCAAACTATTGCTTTAACTCATAAAAAGCTTACTACTTTCATTTGAGGTTAAGATTATATGGAGTTTGTCATTTCAATGTTAACTTTTTTTCAGCTAAATGGGCTTGAAGGGCGAGAGAATTTATCCCGAGATTTAGGGATTATAGAAGCAGACGGTACTGTAGGTGGGCCCTTATTATTGGAGGTGGTCAGAAGATGTCAGCAGAAAAAGGGATCCAGCAGTGGAGAAGTAAGTATTGTTAAAATGCATAATATATTTTTTTATTTTTATTTTTTTTTACTATTTAATTTTTTCTGTAGTTTATAAAACTGTTTGGCTTGTTCTAGGGATGAAGTGTTTGAATATTTTATAGTGGAAATAGTATGTTTAGAGAGAGAGTTTCCATCTGCAGGATTTTCATTTCTTGGTCTTGGCTCTTAAGTGCTAGTCTGATGGGATTTTTCATAGTTCTGTCTTTTGACCCTTGAGGGCAGAAGCAGACTGTGTGCAGGACCTCTGCTGGTAGTCATGTGCCATTCCTTGCCAGCTATAAATACCAGCATCTAAAAATATTCCATTCAGTTCCTTTGGTTGCAGTTTAGGTGATTAAACCAGTACAAAATGATCAACACAAAAGAATATACCTCAAATTAAAAAAGAAAACAAATTACAAGAATGGAAACATCCATAAAAATTTATTAGATCTGAGTGGGAAGTAAGAAAGAGCCCTACATGGTGGTATCTTCAGAGTACCAAATTACACGTAAATATTCTTATCTTTATAAGATACCAACTATGCAGGATTGTCACTCCTGGGGAAGAAGTAGCTTGAGGTATGTCCCAAAAGAAGAAAAATGGACAAAGCTTTAATGAGCAACATCAAGGTCAATGCCAAGTGTGGCTTTTTCTCTTATTTTTATTTTACCAAGCTATGAATATATGGCTTGATCCTCCTTCATTGAACCAGTGCAAGTTTTGCCACTGATTTCAATTGGAGCAGGATCAGACCACACAAGAGGAGTGAGATGCTTTTAAATCGTCCAATTTGGAAACAATGTTTTGATCTCTAAGAGGTGGAAGCAATGGGTATTGAAAGGTATGCAAGTGTTTGCTTGAGAAATCTTTTCCAAAGAAATGAAGAACAGAAAGTCTGAAATAGGATTCCTTTCTTGAAGCTGAATCAAAGCAATGGTGCTTAAATAGCACTTAAATACAAGGTTCACTGGCGTATCGGTGTGTATGTATGCACAGATGTCCATTTTACTCTAAACAGTAGCTTATAAAAACAATAAATATTTTTAAAAGCTGTCCTCTGTGTGTAAATTCTTATGAGGTGCAACTTTTGCATGGCCTCCAACCAAGAGGACAAAGTCATTTCATCTATCCTGCCAGATTCTAACTATAGAGTTATCTAAATTGGGTTACATTAGGCCTAAGTTGTAATCTGCCATGACATAACTCCTTAACTCTTTATATTTGAACGTATATTTAAGAAATACTGCTCCCTTTCCAGAACAGCTACAATATTGCCAGTTCTAACTTCTCCCTTCTTCTTCAGAGCTAGATCTCTTGGTAGCAGTGTAGGTTATTGGGAACATGAGAAGTTCTATAGAAAGCTCTGCTATTTTCTCTTGGCTCCCTGTGGCATGAGCTGCTGCTTCCTTTCTTATAGGTGGCTCCTGTCAGACATTTCAGCTTCACAGCTCTTACTTTCCTAGTATCAAACTCAATTAGAAACAAATTCAGCAATCCCTCAAGCTGTGGGTTTCTATGCACTTGTCATCTGTAAAGACACTTTAATTCATCTTTTGCAGTCTGTGTTTTAAAGTTAAGAAAAGTATGTACAAGCTTGGTATGGTTATGTAAACTTAATTCTGTCACCATTGTACATAAATGGTATTTTGAGTAAGGTCTTTGACATTCCAGAGTATTAGGGTTTGTTTGGTTTTTTTTACAAAAATATATATTTTTTTCAAAATAGATTTAATTAGTAGAATCTCTTTATAGAAAATGAGAACAGTTTTCAATTATGATTATGAATGGAATAACATTTGGTACAACTATTTAATCAAAAGTGTTCTTTCTACAATGCTTCATCATAAGTTATTATAATAGCAATTTAATATAATAGGGAAAGTATTAAATGTGTTAATAGAATATTATGATGCATTATTTTTTATCATGTTGCAATAAATGAACAAATACAGTGTGGGATGTGAATAGCATCTCTTTAATTTTTCGTACATCCCTAATTGTAATGAAAATCCATTTTACCTCTTAATCTGAAATATTGCTTGTCTCATTAAAACTGTAATTTTTCATTAGAATTATTTCTAATAGAAAACTGAAGTGTTTATATGATAGAATATTAATTTACATGAATATAGTGTCATTAGATGACATCACCAAATGTAATGGGGTTTATGCGGTAAGCAGAGAGAATGCAATCCAAGTGATGGCATTTATTTTTATTTCTGGTCAGGATAGTCATTTGAAAGAAAGAATGTTGTATTATCAGGCTTTCTGAAGTAGTGCATTCAGCTGTTTCACTTAGGCCGAGAGAGAGTTTTAATTTGAAAATAATTTTTTGTTTGGAATTGATAAAATGGCTGCACCGTGTCAGTTTCTGTGTAGTGGAAGGCAAAAAGTCTTACATCCTTCATCCTTGTCATTTGGCATTCTGGTACAGTCCTACAGAATTTTAAGTCTGTTGTTTCTTTGTGAAACTTGGGTTTAGGTAGCTCCAGTTCTATCCGATATGCGTTCTTCACCAAAATCACCTGATGGAAGATTAAATATGCATCCAATACCAAGTAAGGTAAGTTAGCTCCATAAAAGGAAACAACAAATAATGTAATAATTTGTGGTAAAGTGCATTAAAAAGGAGTTTTAATGTAAAACACAGTTATTGCAGAAATGCTGACTGATTAATTTACCAGGAATCTTTTGGACATCATATTCAGCTGGTTGAGGCTCTTGGCTTTCTTACCTAAACCTTTCTGAAATATAAAAGAGCTATTTTAAATACTTGTGTTAGTGACACTGGAAGTTGAAACGTTGGTCATTTGCTTTAATTTATCAATAGTGCCATAAACAGGAGATTGTTGTCAAAATGTAAATGTATAACCAAGCTCTTAAAGAAATAAAATTTTGCTTGGTGCTAAAGATTGATCCATTTTTCAGACATGAAGCTGTATGCTTAATCTGAAAGAGTTCAGTCTAAAATATTTAATTGGTTACAATGTCGAAATATCTTTCTATATGTATTTCTTTAATGTAAAATGTTGTGAAGGTTGTTATAGGAAGTGTTGCTGCATATAGGAGTGCAAAATATTGGGTGTCATGGCAAGTTATAGCCCTGCTTCCAATATGTTAGAGACAAGGTGAGGGGCTAATTGTCGCAATTAGTGATGGTACCATGTTATGAGATGAACACTGATGTGCTCAACTGATATAGGAAAGTGACTCTGTGCAATTCCTATTCAAAACAAAACAAAACCTACCAACTATACTGGACACTTGTGCTCATCCAGGGTTGGTCCACCTCACTTTCTCCTAAATAACATGGCTTTCTTTTTAATTTTTATTTTAGATGACTAAAAACTGAAATTAGTCTTGTTGCTTTCCATTTTACTCGAGTTTTGGGTATTGGAATGTGGAAACATTGTGTTCCAGCAGTAGTTTCACAGTCATTTTACTTCCTTTTCCTCTCAGATACAGGTACCAGCAGTTCTGAAAGGCATATTCACATACAGCTAGTCTTTAACCACCTTCTTGCTTCCCAGAAATGCTATAGAATTGAGAACAACAAAAATTGATTCATTTTTCTATGTAAAAATAAAACTAAATTTCAAAAGAAAATTTTTGTGATGAAGAAAGAGGAGTTCAATTGCTGTAATTATATATAAAATAGGAAGGAATAGTATATCTTGTGATGGTGGAGGAACAGAAAAACTTACATGGTAGAAGTTGCTTATTTGTGACACCCTCCTAAAGTCCCATAATCTTGATTTAACAGCTGTTTCTTTTAAACAGTTTCTCAAAACATTATTTAAGATTATCAATGTAAGTTTCTGCAACTTGAATCATATAACTGATGTTTGGTTATATGCTAGCAATATCTGTATTAGGTAGATCTTACTTTGATAATTTATTTCAGTTATTAAAACACTAAGCTATACATCACTGAATGTTTTTTGGCTGCTGTTGTGTGGAACAGAGCAAAAGTGGACTGATGAATTTTAACTTTGGTAACAAAGGTATCTAATAGGACTGCTAGGCCAGAAGTCATCCCAGCAAACCACCTTTGGGAATCACACTTCTTTCAAAGGAGCAAAATACTTATTCAGTTTAATCCAAAAAACTTGCTTTCAGAACTCATTCCACTAAAGTAGACTTAATAGTTATTCACATCTTACATAAGTGGCTTCAACTGTCAAACACACACACAAAAATTTTTCAGAAAAAAACCACATTATAACCAAAGGCATATTACAGTTATTTAAAAAAAAAAATTAAATATCAGGTTGAATAGCATAAGACCATGAGAATGGCCAAATTCAGTCAGACCAGTGGTCCATCTAGCACAGTATCCTGTCTTTTAACAGTGGCCAATGCTAGGTGCAAGAAAAGAATCAATATAACTAGTAAGAAGGGTGTTTTGCTTTGGAATTTTTCCGCTTATTTCTTTTGGGTAAGAATGGAAATTCCAGGTGAACATCAGGAAATTCATGCTTGCTGGAAATGGCAGTTTGTCTTGTAATGCAAGGTAGCGTTGTGGGGTTTTTTTTTTTTGTTTTGTTTTAAATTGATCCATTCTGTCTCAGGATATCACTGCTTTTTATCAGTTAGTAAACATAGTTTCTTAACCTTCCTGCTTTTTACTTTTTTGTCTACTTGTACATGTCAGTTAAGTAATATTAGGTTTTCATACAGTACAATGAAATACCCTTTTAAAATACTTATTGATAAAAAGGACAAGAAGATCCTTAAATCAAGGAGGATTTCATTCTGATGCTTCACTGCATGTGCCACAATTACTTCTAGATTAGATTTACTTAAACAGGTGCAGTTAGGAAATGGAAAAAATAAAAGGAAGAGGCAGGGGAGATGATTGATATCGAGCACTTGAATAGAGCTTCACATGCAAAGGACTAAGCAAATACTATCCTCAAAACAGTCTTGTGGCATAAGTGAGCTCCATTTTACACAAATAACTACATGCAGTTTATGCAAAGTTGAAGTTTTTGCCAGCTATGAGACTTTACTGATGACTGATTCTTGTCTTCAGTTATTCTTGCCTGCTTGCTTTTAGAATCTACCTAAGACATTAACAAACACTTATTGAGCAAATATGTCCATTTTGGTCATTCTAAAGGAAATTCAGAGAATCATACAAGATCTGTAATCTCAGCTTGATTTCTGCAAGCATAGCCATCAGTGTTTTTGCCAGTTCCATATGAACCTTGGTAACTGCTTCTTAAAGAGCAAACAAGCAAATAATCAGTTGGTTTGGGGGCTGACATTGCCAGGACAATATAATTGGCTTTCCTGCTTCACGAATGTCTACAAACTTCATCTTAGTCAATTTGTGCAACATTTCATCATATAGTGAAGAAATAGTATTGAGTTTTTCCCTGAAAACAGGCATATAAATGACAAAATTACCTGGAAAATCAGTCATTCTTATGGAGCTTTTGAGCGGTTTCTGTGCAGTGGACATATCTGCTCGTTCTTAGTTTAGAAATCCTCTTTTGTGTCTGGCTAAATAGCCTCTGTCCTTTTTCATGAATTCCAGATCCACATGGTATACTTCCAAGGGTTCTGAAGGAGCTTGTGTTTGAAATGTCTGAGCTGCTAGCAAAACTGTGCAATCTCTCATTAAGCACAGCTACTGAACTGGAGGATTGGACGATAGCAAACACACCTATATTAAAAGACTCCATGGATGATTTGTAGAATTACAGACCAGTAAATGATCTATCTCTATCTGCTAAACTGGTTAAAATTATAATTTAAAATAGAATAATAAACATCTAGAAGAGCATATTATGTTAGGATCTTAACTAGCATGGTGTCTGCTTAGGAAAATAGTATCTCATTTATCTAGAATTCTTGGAAAATGTAATGAATAAAATTTATGTAATTTATTTAGACTTATTCAAAAGACATATGACAAGATGAGAAATGAAATCATGGGCTGAGAGGCCAAGTATTGGCTTGTATCTTAAATTGGTGAGGAGACAGAAATCAAAGAGGAGTAAAAAAAGGAATATTTTCCTCAGAGCAAAAGGTTGACAGCAGGATGCCTCAAGGTTACATGCCATATCCAGTATGTAATACATTTATAATCTGGAAAAGGATTGAGCAGTGAGGTAGCAAACTTTAGATAAGACACTGTTCTTTAAGTGATTGTAAATGTCCATTCCACTTCAGGTATGTGTGCACAGTTGTCCAGAATTTTTCCCTCAACAGTACATGTTTCGGTGGCACATGTGCCCTTTGCTGCATGTGCCATGTTGTGATGGTATAAAGGCAGAGCTGCCAGCTGCCCCTCTCAGTTCCGTTTTGTGTCCCATGATGGTTGTTGAAAAGTGTGGTCTGCTCTTGCAAGCTTTTTTCTCATATGTTTATATAATTGCTACTCGTTTTAGTGATTTCAGGAGTTTAATCTGTTTATTAAGTATAGAAATGAGTTTTCTTTTGAAGTGTTCGTAAACATGTTTTCCATTACTGGATGCAAGGAATATATAATGCTATTATTTAACTCATTTATACTCTCTCATTGTAATACTGAAAATACTGTTATAGGATTTAGAAGGTATTCTGAGAAAGTTGACGAAAGTGATTGGGGCATAGAAAGACTCAAGAAGAGAGAGTGAAATGATTTTGATTTTTTTCCTTTACCCCCCCAAAAAAATTGAAAAAGAAGGGACATATTATTTTATATGCGTCTGTGGGTATAGAGATGGTAGATGAGAATTTTCTAATCCAGGGGTGTCAAACATGTGGTCCGCAGACCAAATTACCAGGAACCTCTTCCGTCCAGCCCATGACTGCACTCGATGGGACCTCTCTTCTGCAGCATGTTTGTATTCATTTACATGTCCTGTAATTCTTTACTCTAGTTTCAGGCAGTTTGCATGATACTGTAATTGCCAGGATTGTCTCAGAAGCCTTTTAAAAAGAAAAAAAAATGGTATTACATTAACTATTTGCCAGTGCTCTGGTACAGAGGCTGACATAAGTGATAGGTTACATACCTGAGTTGTTAGTTTGATTTCATATTTAAGTTCCTTCACAACTTTTGGTTGAATACCATTTGGTCCTAGTGACTTCATATATTGAAAAGTATTGATTTGTTCCAAAACCTTTTCTACTGACATTTCAATTTGGGGACAGTTCCTCATTTTTGTCACTTAAGAAGAATGTCTCAAGTGTGGGAATCTTTCCCACATCCTCTGCATTGCAGAGAGATGCAAAAACTCATTTAGCTTCCTCACTATGGCATTGGTTTTCTGTTTTATTTTGAGTGGCCCCACTGATTTTTGTCAATCTTTCTGTTTCTGAGATGCTTTTAAAAATTGCTGTTATTTTTTGTGTCTTTTGCCAGTTGCTCTTCAGATTCTTTTTTGGCCTGCTTAATTATACTTTAACACTTGACTTGCCAGTGTTTATACTCCTTTTTGTTTTCCTCACTTGGATTTTTTTAAAAGTTGTTATCTTTGGTGGCATTTATTTTAGTCCTCCAACTGGTTTGTTTGTTTATTTTATTTATTTAGGGTAAACATACAGTTTGAGGCTCTCTTTTGGTGTTTTTTAAATGTTTCCATGCAACTTTCATGCATTTGAATCTTGATTATCCCTTTTAACTTCTATTAAACTAGCCTCTTCATTTTTGTGTAGTTCCCCCTTGTGAAGTTAAATGATGCTGTGGTGAGTTTCTTTGGTATATTCTCCCCTGCAGGGATATTAAATTTAACTTAATTATGGTAGTTACTATTGAGCCATTCAGCTATATTCATCTCTTGCATTATTTAGGACTTAATCAAGAACTGCCTCTCCTCTTTTGGGTTCCATGACTAGATGCTCCAAGTAGCAATCACTAATGGTGTCAAAAAACTTTATTTCTGTATCCCAATAGTTTGGTTCATTTAAAAGTGTTAGTATATTAGTATGTTCAACTCTATGGTTGCTCTCATGTGTAGTGCCATGCCCTCACCAGCACTACTTACTGTCATTCCTATATATTTTGTACCCTGGATTACCATGTCCCATATCACCATTCCCTGAAGTTTCTGAGATGCCTAATATATCACTCCTTGTTTACTACCAGGTACTCTAGTTCATTCATCTTAACATTTAAACTTCTACATTTATATACAAGCACTTTTAAAATTTGGCAGTCTTTAGTTGTCTGCCATCATGCAATGTAATTAAATGGGACTCTCTTTTGTTTGACTTTATCTTCAGCTTCTACCTGTACCTTATCAAATTCTACACTCTCCTCTTTACTAGGATATTTAGAATATCCCCTTTAATAAATCTTTTCCTAAGGAATATGTCTGTCCAAACCATTTGGTCCTCCACACCTGTTGGCTTTCTCTGAGTCCTTAGTTTAAAAACAGATTTGTCTGGGGAGTGCCTCAAGAAGCTTGTTTATATAGAAACTAGCCGATGTTGTATCCATTATTATCAGTATCCATTATTTTAATTGACAGACAGTTAACTCCTCCAGATGAGGATAGATTGTTAATGTGCTCATGAAAATTTTCACAAAGCCACAAAGAGAGACCATCCCTGAAGATGGGAAATTTTAGTTTCAGCATTTTACTGCTTAAAAAGCTTGCTATATGTAAATGCAGATTAGAATGGTTTAAACTACTCATTTTTTTTTCATTTCTTTGTGCTATTATTATTTTGTTCTCGTGCTCAGATACCAAGGTATAAAGGACATCGTAAACAGAAAAGGTGCTTGGACAAGTCTGGTGAGCAGGTAAAAAGCATGAGAAGAGAAGATGCCGGCAGGTGCTTTTAGTCTTCCTTTAGGAAAAAACAGATTATACTAAAAAATAAAATAAATTGACTTAATGCAAACATTAGTGTCTCGTAATTGAAATATTAATATAATGTACAGATATAGAAATGGTAATCTAAGGCATCATACTTAGAATATTGTGAATACATAAAAAGCTTGCATATATCATATTAACAAACAATGAGAAATGCACTTCATTGTTAACTAAATGCTGTTGATGGGATGGAGGGAACAACAACCCCATGAGTTTAAGCATAGAATGTCATCTTCAAGTTTGAATTTGTAGGTGCTTTTTTCTTAATGTTTGGCACACCCTTCTAAAACTAATTGTGAAGCCATTAACCTTCTCCTTCACATCCCTCCTTAAGATTCATTTTTATCTTGATTTCTATAAACTGTCACCAGGTGACAATAGATAGGTGGAAAGCTAGTGGGGATAACTGATGTTTATTTAAAAAACAAGAACCCTTTAAAAAAATATTTAGAACTGTTTTGTTCATGCTTTTACTACTGTTTTGCTCACTTGTCCTCTCCCTTTCCTCTTGTTGAATATTGCATTAATTTATATCTTGTCTTTAAATGATGACTGGATTCTACTCTCCTGCTTTACTTAGCATTCTCCCATTAAAACTGGATGTGATTGTGGGTTAAGGTACCACTCACTCTTGGCAAGGGAAGTAGAATCTTACTGTAGAATTTTATTTTGTAAGATGGAAGAAGTCAGGACTACAACAAATAGTTACTGCTGTATATTTTATCTTTTTGAAAATTTTACACAGCCAGATTTCAATGTTTATCATCTTCAGTCTCTTGTGTGTTTTCCATCACAAGTGGTTAGAGTACATGAACAGATTAATTGCCAAGTTTGATCTTATTTTTAATATTACTTTATTAGTTACTAGGCTTGTGAATAGTATTTTAGATAACTAAATTTTAATAATCAACTATTTATAACAATAACAGAGTCCTGTGGCACTTTTAAAGACTAACAGATTTGTTTATCGCATGAGCTTTTGTGGGAGAAAATACCACTTTGTCAGACACATTGAAGATGCTTCAAAGCGTCTGACAAAGTGGTATTTTCTCGCACAAAAGCTAATGCAATAGATAGATAAATCTGTTAGTCTTTAAAAGTGCCACAGGACTCTGTTGTTTTTCTACAATAGACTAACATGGGTCTACCCCTTTGGTATTTATAACAATGTTAGCCTAAATGCTCTTGGTTGGCAACCTTGTCTGTCTTTATCAGATTGTCAATAATTTTTATAATTCCTTTAAAAATAGAAATGTTGACAAAACTTCAGCTCTAGTGAACAAATAACATCTAAAACTCACTCTTCTCCCTCGAGAGGAGTCCCCGTGGGTGCTCCATCTGAGGTGTGCTGGCGCGCGCCGAGCCACTAGTGGGAGATTTAAAAGTAGTTGCCGTTGCAGCCGCGCGCGCAAGACAGCTGTCTCACGGCATCCCCTGCTGCTGTTAGAACGCGGCTCCAACCACCCTTCTCTCCCGCTGGAGACACTAGTCGGGCACAGATTCTCTCAGCAAAAAATTGTCCCCTCAGACCTAGGTCTTTCCTTATATGGACCTAAATTCACCCTATTTCCCTTTCGATAACTCCCTTTTTTTCTTTTCTTTTTTCTCTTTTAAAAAAAAAAACAACCCTCGCACTCTCTCTTAACATGTCGGCTTCGCCCGGCTTTAAGAGGTGCGAGAAATACCGGGATGCTATACCGGCTTCAGACGGCCATGCCGTCTGCATCAAATGTCTGGGTGAGGGACATATTTCTGACAAATGTCCCCACTGTAAAAACTTGAGTTCCAGGGCCAAAAAGGATAGGGACCTGAGACTCAAGTTAATGTTAATGGAAAAATCGCTACGACCTTCACCAGACCCAGGTCGCGGATGCTCTCTCTCCCCAACCCAGCACTCGGGGAAGAGACATCTTTCACCCCCACAAGGAGAGCAGAAGAGAAGAAAACAACTCTCTGCCTCACCGGGGAGGACTCGTGCCAAAGAGGCGTTAGGTCCCTCGGGCACAAAAAGCGGCTCAGATTTAAAAAAGAAAGCCGCGGCTGCAGGCAGCAGCTCTGACCGGCAGGACAAAATGCCCGAGACTCAGAGGGCAGTCCCAGGGTCGGCACCGGCAGGAGCCTCGGCACCGCAGGGAGGCTCAGCACCGGAAAATACCAGGAGCCTGGAAATAGTGGCGGCAGACCGCCCGGAACCGCAGGCTCCCATTACTCTTCACAATCAGCTGGAGCTGAAACAGCAAACCGCCCCCACGGCACCGCAGCCTTCAGCACCGTGGATAGCTCCTCAGCAGGCTGCCTCGGCACCGGCTCCTGCAAGGAAAAAGACGCAGAAAAAGAAACATGCTGTAGCAGGAAGGGATAGTTCTCTCTCCCCCAGCCTTACTACACATTATGTTAGAGGGGCACAGCAACAGCAGAGCTCTTCTCCACCTGACTCATCAAGTGACGGAGAGGCAGGAGGGGACCTGCCCCCCTGTGATCCTTTCTATGGACAAGGGTTCAGGATGCCCTACCACGATAGAGCACCATACTCATATTATGATCGAGGCTGGTATGGTCCTCGGCCAGCTTATCCCCCTCGCTGGCTGTATCGTCAACGACAGCCCATCCATGCGATACCAAGGATACAGAGCAGAGACCCACAATACACAATGGAAGAAATAAATAATTCTCCTCCATCACAATCACATGATGAGGATGAGCAGGGTGACGATACTTACCTGCTCTCACCCCAGGAAGTATCCTCTGTAGTGGACGATCTCATTATTCCATCAACTTCATCACAGTCACTTGATGATGCTAAACAGTTTCAAGAATTGTTCAGGAGAGTGGCAGAATCCTTGGAGATCTCGTCCCAAGAAGTCCTTGAGTCCCAGCACAAACTACTCAGCATCATGAACACCAAACCATCAACAAGATTGGCCCTTCCTATGGACAATGCGTTGATAGAGCCAACATAATTTGGCAGAATCCTGCGTCAGCCCCTCCGACTAACAAGAGAGCAGACAGGAGGTATTACATTTCAGCCAAGGATTCGGAGAACTTGTTCACTCACCCTGTACCGAATTCGCTGGTAGTGGAAGCAGCGAGTCGAAGAAACAAACAACAATATAACAAAATTGCGCCACACAATAAGGAGGATAAAAAAATGGATTTATTTGGGAAAAGAGTATATACATCTTCTTCCTTGCAAATGCATATTTCAAATTATACAGCATTACTGGCGAATTATAACCGTGCAAATTATTTAAAACTGGCAGATTTCATTGACGACATCCCAGAATCCAAGAGAAGACAGTTCCACTCCATAATTAGAGAGGGCCAATTGATATCTCGTACGGCTCTCCAGGCGGCCTTGGACGCTGCAGATACTGCGGCGAGGGCCATGGCCACGGGAGTGGTTATGAGAAGGTCCGCCTGTCTTCACTCGGTGGACCTCCCTCGTCAATTGCAGACCACGATTGAAGACCTCCCCTTCGACAGGAGGAAACTTTTCTACGAGAAAACAAACGACACCATGCACTTCTCAAAAGACGATAGTGCCACACTAAAGAACTTTGGTATCTACCCCAATATGACCAGGACACGTCCGCAAAGATACCAACCATATAATCCGAGATTCCAGTATCACTACACCAGGCAGAATTTCAGGACACAAGAGTCTTCAAGGGGCAGATACCGAACACAGAGACGCAGGCAGAACAGGGGGCATTCTACCACATCTCAGAACCCCTCAAAAAAGCCGCAATTTTGAAACGTTGGTCGAGGGATCGTTAAACATCAACAAAGATTCAAGGCAGGTAATCAATTTTCAACATCGGCTAAAGACCTTCTACCACGAATGGAAGTCCATTATATCGGACAAATGGGTACTGGAGATTGTCAACACCGGGTACACCATTCCATTCAAAACACCTCCAACCCACAATTCCCCTTCCCCGTCCCTATTCAGGGACACATCTCACGAACAATTGCTCCAACAAGAAGTACGACGACTATTACATCTAGGAGCAGTAGAAGAAGTCCCATACGATCACAAGGGCAAGGGCTTCTATTCCCCTTCCTTCCTCATAAAGAAGAAATCAGGAGGGTGGAGACCTATTCTCGATCTCAGAAGGTTAAACAAGTTCATAACATATCAAAGATTCAGAATGAATACACTAACATCCATCATTCCTGCCTTGGACCTAAACGACTGGTTTACATCCCTCGACCTCCAAGACGCATATTTTCACATCTCGATACACCCATCTCATCGAAGATTCTTGAGATTCAGAGTCGGAAACACACATTATCAGTATACGGTCCTACCTTTCGGCCTTTCAACGGCCCCAAGAACATTTTCGAAGGTGTTCTCAGTGGTAGCGGCCTGCTTAAGGAAGCAAGGCATCATGTTTTTCCCTTACTTAGACGATTGCCTCCTGAGGGCAGGTTCTCAAGGGAAGGCAATGGACGATCTACAACGCACTATTCAGCTTTTCCAGACATTGGGACTCCTCATCAATTGGCAAAAATCAATTACGATACCGTCTCAGGTCATAGTCTTCATAGGGGCAAGGTTAGACTCTCGAAGAGCAAGAGCCTTTCTTCCCTACGACAGATACGAGGCAATCAATACCCTCGTAAACACGCTATGCACTGCCCCTACAGTAGATGCTCTGACATTCATGAGACTCTTAGGCCACATGGCAGCCACGACAACAGTGGTCAAGAATGCTCGCCTTCGCATGAGGACATTTCAACTTTGGTTCTCAAGACTCTTCAAACCTCACTGGCATCCATGCCACAAGACATTATCAGTACCAGGGACCATAAAACAATCCTTGGAATGGTGGAAGTCACCTCGAAACCTCCTCACAGGAGTCCCCTTTCACCAGAAGACACCCACAGTATGGATGTCGACAGATGCCTCTCTCACGGGTTGGGGAGCATGCCTCGGCACCGACACGGCGCAGGGAAAATGGTCCATGTTGGAGTCCCGCCTGCACATCAACATTCTCGAGTTAAGGGCTGTTTGCAGAGCTTGTGCATATTTCCTCCAGAAAATCAAAAATACCCACACAAAAGTTATGATAGACAACATAGCCTGTATGTACTACATAAACAGACAGGGAGGAGCAAGATCTCCTTCACTCTGTGTGGAGGCCCTAAAACTGTGGAGATGGGGTGTGATCCACAGAGTGATTATCTCAGCGACCTATTTACCAGGAAATCGAAACATAATAGCAGACACACCCAGCAGATCCTTCCCCACGGATCACGAGTGGGAGCTGAGCCAAACAGTGTGGGAGATTCTGTCAGCGCTGGGGATACCCAGTGCTAGATCTTTTTGCCACATATCAAAATCGAAAGTGCCACCAGTTTTGCTCCAGGGCAGGAATTGGCACAGCATCCCGAGGAGACGCATTTCTCCACTCATGGTCAGTAGGCCTATTATATGCCTTCCCTCCGCTACCACTCATACAAAAGACTTTAATTAAGATAAGGCACGACCAGGCAACAGTAATAATGATAGCCCCGGCATGGCCATGTCGACCGTGGTTCACCCTCCTCTTACAAATGTCCGCTCAACCGCCGATGCCTCTTCCACTCACACGAGACTTATTGTCGCAGAACAGCGGCAAGATTCTGCACCAGAACATTCAAAAACTGCACCTCATGGCATAGCTGCTCCATGGTTCACGCGGGACGAGCTAGAATGCTCAGAATCAGTTAGAGAGGTGCTATTAAATAGCAGAAAGGCATCAACCAGACGTACTTACCTGATGAAATGGAGAAGGTTTATGGAGTGGTGCACACCAAAGGGCATTGAACTGTTCCACGTCTCGATCCCAATTATACTGGACTACTTGCTGCTCCTGAAAAGATCAAAATTGGCAAATAGTACTATAAAGGTTCACCTGGCAGCTATATCAACTTTCCACTCCAGTACAGAAATCGGAACTATTTTCTCGAACCCTTTGGTAAAGAGGTTCATGGCAGGTTTGCAGAACCTTTACCCTGAGGTAAAGCTACCACCTCCGAGTTGGGACCTTCAGCTGGTCCTTCAAACACTTACTGGACCTCCTTTTGAACCCCTCACAAATTGCTCATTACTACATCTCTCAATGAAGGTCACCTTTTTGGTAGCCATCACCTCGGCCAGGAGAGTGAGTGAATTAGGGGCGCTAATGTCACAACCCCCCTTCACAGTTTTTCATAAGGACAAGGTGACAATGAGACCTCACCCAAAGTTCATCCCCAAGATTGCTACAGCATTTCATATGAATCAATCTATTGACTTACCTGTATTCTTTCCGAAACCGCACTCCAATCCGGACGAAGCTCGTCTCCACACCCTGGACGTCAGGCGGGCAATCACTTTCTACCTAGAAAGAACAAAGTCATTTAGAAAATCTGACAGACTGTTTGTTGCAATTGCCAACAGGTGTAAAGGCTCAGTCCTCTCCTCTCAGAGAATTTCGAAACTTATAACCACATGCATTCGGGAAGCCTATAACACAAGAAGCCTTCCTCCACCATCTACCATAAGAGCCCACTCTACCAGGGCCGTTGCCACGACAACAGCCTTTTCACGCAATATCTCAATTATCGAGATCTGCAGGGCAGCGACTTGGGCCTCACTGCATTCCTTTATTAAACACTATGCAATAGACAGCATGACTCGGGCAGACGCCAGTCTTGGACAATCAGTCTTGGCAGTGGTACAAGGAGCAGGCTCCGAAGCCCAGCCATCCAATTAAGGGCACTGCTTGCTAAGCACCTCAGGTGGAGCATCCACGGGGACTCCTCTCGAGGGAGAATGGGAGGTTACTCACCTTGGTGCAGTAACTGAACTTCTTCGAGATGAGAGTCCCCGTGGGTGCTCCACCACCCGCCCTCCTCCCCTCTCTACTTCGGAACCCTACAGTACTATGGGTAGAGTAGGGAATGGGCGGTTGGAGCCACGCGCGTTCTAACAGCAGCAGGGGACGCCGCGAGACAGCTGTCTCGCGTGCGCGGCTCCAACGGCAACTACTTTTAAATCTCCTGCTAGTGGCTCGGCGCGCGCCAGCGCACCTCAGGTGGAGCACCCACGGGGACTCTCATCTCGAAGAAGTTCAGTTACTGCACCAAGGTGAGTAACCTCCCATTTTATCTTGCATCATGATTCAGAATCAACTCTAAATGCTATTGGAAGAAAATTTAGAAATCACAAATGATCCAGCTTTCCCTGCATGTAGCACTGAGTAGTTAGGTGAGAGAGAATGATATAAATGCTAAAATCCTATCTATGTCTGTTTGGTGGCAACCCTTCCAAGTCCTTCTAAAACTATTGAGTTTTAAATTACGTATTTGTCATTAAAAAGGTATTACAAAATGGCTGTAGCTCTCTCTATAGTTAAGATTATAACAATATTTGAAATATAAGATGGATTTTCAAAATTCCTGTAAGTTCCTTCTGAGATGTTTCTTCCTCAGACTTGATGTGTATGGTTTATGGAGAAACAGTAACTTCTGGCCAGCTTGAGGTAAATTGGTCAAACTTTTTCTGAGAAAAGGAAGTTGGAAAAACTAGGTATAATTCAGATGTGGGGAAATTATTTGGTTATGTTTAACTTCCAAAATAATTAGGCTTAACTTAGTCAGAAGCTCTTGCAAAGATCTAGTGACACTTCGGAAAATCGAGGCTGCATATCATTATTCTCTTCTGTGTTAGAATTGTCAGAATTCCCTGTGAGGCTGCTCCTAGATCTGTCAGACTAGGTCATGCTTACAAAGGGTCTGCAGGATGTTGTAAACATAGTCAAAGTGCTGAGTGGTTTTAAAAAAAAAAAAAGAAAGAAAGCGTCTCTAGAAGCCACATGAATGCAGTTCATTGTTTTTCTAACTGGCTTATTAGAGGATTAGGTTATTCATGAGGCTCTCTCTCTCTCTCTCAGTTGTCCAGTAACTTTTTCAAATTATTTCATTCTGCACACCTCCTAGGAAGGCATTACTGGTATTCTACAAAAAGTCGTTTGAGTATCAGAAACTTCTGAATAGAGCTGGTTTGAAAAATTCCAGTGTAACACCTTTAATCAGAAATTTGCTGATTCATTTAAATAGTTTTTATTTTTATGAAATTCCTTTGAAATCAAGGCAAGGAAACCTGCCTGGCTTTCTGCTAAGTTGCCCACCCAGCTCCTTGGCAGCCTGGGCTCCTAGAGCTTTCATGGCCTCTCGGGCAGTCCATCATGTAGATTTGCCCTGGAAATGGGGCTCCAGTCTGTTTCACAGAGAACTTGCGCAATTTGAGACTTTGTTTCAAATGGGGTGGGAGGGAACTTCCACAAACTGGAATTGCCTTTTTTTTTTTTTTTTTAACCAAGCTCTACTTCTTAGTTCTGTTTCCACCTTTGCCACTGACTACCTTTTAAAAGGTGAGTGTACTCTGAAAAGTGACTGTCTAAAAATAGCACTTTTCTTACTCAGTGTATTTGTCTGCTGAATATAACTACGTTTTTGTATATTTTATTCCTGTTTTACTTGTAAGAGCCAACACAGCTAACAGTGAGTAAACAGTATTCCATCTTTCTTGTGCGTCAAACTGATTGTTTAAGCTCCAGTCATTTCCACCTTTCAAAACCTCTTTGACGCCAATGGGTTTGAACAGTTCTCGCTAAGAGCACATTTTTTACTTTTCTACTTGTGGTTATGTAAAAAAAAGAAACATAGCTTAATTCTCAGTTTATACTGACTTTGTGCTACTGTTAATTAGAATAAACTGTATTTTATTTGGAAAAATAAGCACATATTATGGAAGTCATTGTGAGACATGGAATCCAGCAATACCATTATGAGACATGGAATCCAGTATGGTTACTTTATATAGTTCTGCACATGAATGCTTTGCACTGATATTTTGTTTGCAGTGTTGTTGTAGCCATGCTGGTCCCAGGATACGAGAGAGACAAGGTGGGTGAAGTAACATCTTTGGTTGGACCAACTTCTGTTGGGTGAAGAGACTAGATTTCAAGTTCCACAGTGCTCTTATTCAGATCTGTGGAGCTTAGAAGTTTCTATTTTACCAACAGAAATTGGTACAATGAAAGATATCAGCTCACTGACCCTGTCTCTCTTGAATTTATATAGTGTCTTAGAAACATTTATTTATTTATTTATTTATTTATTTATTTTTGCAACACCTGTATATAGGTAAATACTGATAATCTTTTTTTTTTTTTTTTTAATATAGTAGTTTGGCAAAGGGTGAGATAAAAATTAAATACATTGATTATGATTGTGTGAGTAAATCTTAGAACCAAGTTTAGAAAATAAGTTGTTAGCTCTGTCCATAAATAATCTGTCTGTAGAGCCTCCAAAACGAATCTATCTCAGTGTTCTGACACTATCTGTTAACTAGGTTTGCAAGGTTACAAAATCAAGTACTCTCAAATTAGGAAATACCAGAATTAAGGTTGTCGTGCAATATTAGAATCATAAAATCATAGGGCTGGAAGGGACCTCATAAGGTCATCTAATCCAACCCCCTGCTAAAAGCAGGACCACTCCCACTAAATCATCCCAGCCAGGGTTTCGTCTACCCGGACCTTAAATATCTCTAGAAACAGAGATTCTGCCACCTCCCTAAGTAATTCATTCCAATGCTTCACCACCCTCCTAGTGAAAATTTTTTTCCTAATATCCAACCTTGACCTTCCCAGATGTAATTTGAAACCATTGCACCTTGTTCTGTCCTCTGTTACCACTGAGAACAGCCTAGCTCCCTCCTCTTTGGAGCACCTCTTCAAGTAGTTGAAGGTTGCTATCAAATCCCCCCTCAGTCTTCTCTTCTGTAGATTAAATAAGCCTAGTTCCATCAGTCTCGCCTCGTAAATCATGTGCCCCAGCCCCCTAATCATTTTTGTTACCCTCTGCTGGACTCTTTCTAATTTGTCCACATCCTTTCTGTAGTGGGGAGCCCAAAACTGGACACAGTATTCCAGATGCGGCCTCACCAGTGTCGAATACAGGGGAATTATCACATCCCTCGATCTGCTGGCAACACTCCTACTGATGCACCCCAATATGCCATTGGTCTTTTTCGCCCATCCACCATAACCCCCAGGTACTTTTCTACAGTGCTACTTCTTAGTCGATCGGTCCCCAGCCTGTAGCAGTGCATGGGATTTTTCTGCCCTAAGTGGAGGACTTTGCACTTGTCCTTGTTGAAACTCATGAGGTTTCTTTTGGCCCAGTGTTCCAATTTGTCTAAGTCTCCCTGGATCCTGTCCCTGCCCTCCAGTGTGTCTACCATTCCCCCCAGCTTGGTGTCATCCGCAAACTTACTAAGCACGCAATCTATCCCATCATCGAGATCATTAATGAAAATGTTAAACAGAACCGGCCCCAGGACCGACCCCTGGGGCACTCCACTTGTAACTGGTTGCCAACTGGACATTGAGCCATTGATTCCTACCTGCTGAGCCCATTGATCTAGCCATTTTTCTATCCACCTTACTGACCACTCGTCCAACCCATACTTCCTTAACTTGCCAACGAGAATGCTGTGGGAAACCGTATCAAAAGCCTTGCTAAAGTCAAGGCCACGTCAACGGCTCTTCCCGCAATCCACAAATCCAATCATCTCATCATAGAAGGCAGTCAGCTTGGTCAGGCATGATTTGCCCTTGGTGAATCCATGCTGACTGTTCCTGATCACTCTATTTTCCTCCAAGTGTTTCAGGATGGATTCTTTAAGGACCTGCTCCATAATTTTTCCAGGGACTGGGGTGAGGCTGACCGGTCTATAGTTCCCCGGATCCTCCTTTTTCTCTTTCTTGAAGATAGGTACTATATTTGCCTTTTTTCAATCCTCCGGGACCTCCCCCGTTCGCCACGAGTTTTCAAAGATAATTGCCAGTGGCTCTGATGTCACATCGGCCAACCCCCTCAGCACCCTCGGATGCAGTTCATCTTGCCCCATAGACTTATGTGCATCCAACTTCTTTAAGTAGTCCCTAACCTGACCTTCCATCACCAAGGGCCACTCTTCTTCTCTTCATTCTGCATTACCCAGTGTAGTAATCTGGGAGCTGGCCCTCCCTGTGAAGACTGAAGTAAAAAAAGCATTGTGGACTTCAGCCTTTTCCGCATCATCCACCATGAGGATATCTGCCCCATTCAGTAACGGACCTACACCATCCCTAATCCTCTTCTTGTTACTGACATACTTGTAGAACCCCTTTCTGTTATTTTTCACATCCCTTGCTAGCTGCAACTCCAATTGCCCGTTGGTCTTTCTGATTTTATCTCTGTAGTCCCAAGCAATATCTTTATACACCTCCCTTGTCATCTGTCCATGCTTCCACTTCTTGTAACCTTCCCTTTTATGTTTCACCTCACCGCAGAGTTCTCTGCTAAGCCATGCTGGGTGCCTTCTACCTTTGCTGTTCTTTCTGCACATCGGAATGGTATCTTCCTGTGACTTTAACAGGGTTTCTTTAAAATACAGCCAGCTTTCTTGGACGCCTTTCCCCTTCAGATCAGCCTCCCAAGGGATCCTGCCCATCAGTTCCCTAAGGGAGCCAAAATCTGCTTTTCTGAAGTCCAGGTTACGTGTTCTGCTTCTTTCCTTTCTTCCATTGATCAGGATCCTGAACTCTACCGTCTCCTGGTCGCTGTTGCCCAGGTTACTGTTCACTTCTACTTCCCTGATCAATTCTTCTCTGTTTGTGAGCAGCAGCTCGAGAGGTGCAAGGCCCCTAGTTGGTTCCTCCAACATTTGTACCAGGAAGTTGTCCTTAACACCTTCCAAAAACTTCCTGGATTGCCTGTGCACTGCTGTATTGCCCTCCCAGCAAGTGTCAGGATAATTGAAGTCACCTATGAGGACCAGGGCATGCGATCTGGAAACTTCTGTTAGTTGTCCATAGAACGCCTCATCCACCTCCTCCTTCTGGTCTGGCAGTCTGTAGCAGACACCCACCACGACATCCACCTTGTTGCATTCTTCTCTAAACTTAACCCATAGACTTTCAACCGGCTTGTTTCCACTCCGTAATGGAGCTCTGAGCAGTCAGACAGCTCTTTTACATATAGCGCTACTCCTCCCCCCCCTTCTTCCCTGCCTGTCCTTCCTGAACAATTTATATCCATCCATGGCAGTGCTCCAGTCATGCAAGTTATCCCACCAAGTCTCTGTTATTCCAATTACGTCATAGTTCCTTGTCTGTGCCAGTACTACCAATTCTTCCTGCTTGTTTCCCAGGCTCCTCGTGGGTCCCTGGTGTATATGCATTATGATAATCTTTAATTAAATGATCTCATGGTATTTGCTACACAGAACTGCTGGCTCATTCAGTGCTCATGATGGATGTGCTCTGGAGATGAATTAGAGTTCTATAGTGAAGGAGTCTGTTGTCCATCAGACCATTGCTTTATGTGTTGCACGAGTTGCAAGGCATGTGATAAATGAGGTGAGGCTGCAGGAAGAAAAAGTATGGTCTCTGGGTTTTGCCAGTTGAATGTAACCTAGAGGATGGGATTCTATCATTGTGTTTGTCAGAGTTATTTTGTGATGCTGGGAAATTGCTTTGTTAGAGGTGGCCACTACCTGTTCCTTTTTGTTTGGGTGTCCAGCTTGAGACTGTAGTCTGATTTGCAGAAGAGATTATCACTCACTCATGTCAATGAGAGTAGTGTTCTGAGCTAATTAAGTACTATAAAATACTAAGTTTTCTGCAAATTGACATCTCAAATTGGGCTACTAAAATTAGGGCACACATTTAACATTTAATATCTCTCTTACCTCGTATCTCTGTCTAGAAAAATGGGAATAAAATGCCTTACTTCACAGGATTATTGTAAAGATAGTGATTGTGAAGCACTCAGATGCTGCCATGAGGAGAGCCATAGAAAAGTGCATGAAGAATTTAATAATTATGTATTTGGAGTATGGATTAAATGCTGTGCAGTAAGTAAGGGTTGGAACCAGATATTCAGTGAGCATAAAATGACATTCTGAATAGCTGCTCATTCAGGGAGCATCATCCATCTGTACACAGAATGAGGCAAGGATTCTGTGGAAAATAATACTATCTGACCATGTCATTAAAGACTGTATCATAATGCATATATACAAGGGGCTGAATTAAGATTGCATAAGTAACCTCAGTTCTGGTAGTACCTGTTTCTGAGTGTTTGACTTTGTAATCTTGATGTTCTTCTAACTTAGTTTTTGTATGTAATTTCCTAGGCTCTTAACAAAGCAGAGTGAAGAAACAAATTCAGTCATGTGGGACTCTGTTGACTCTCATAGGAAAGGGACTTTTGGCTCCACAGTACAGACATAAATCGCCAGAACTAACAAAATAACTGATAGCCATGGCAGGGAGCCAAGCTGTGTGTGCCAACCACAATCACAGAATGAGGCAGAAAGCAAAATGTGGTTGTAGTGTGGTGTCAGATTTCCACAGCCAAAGCACAGGATTCTGCAGCAGTCTCCCAGCAGGTTTTCAAAACTCTTTGCTGATGAGTGTTGAGGTGTTGGAATCCTGTGTTCTGTTCCAGATTTTGAGAGGAATATTCTCTAATTACAGAACTTTCTGCTCCTGTCTGTCTCTAACTTCTTTGCAAGCCTCCGACCCTTTTTCCTCTTTGCTTCTCCTGATTGTCCCAGTGTTGCTCCTGTCTTTCTCTCTTGCCCTGGCCCCTCTCAGCTTTTCTCTTTATGATCCCCAAGATCCAGATTTTAACTTCTGCCTTCCTAGTAGGCCTGCTTTCTCTTCCTTGCTGCCTGATGCTAGCAGGGGAGCATTGAGAGCCCCGGAAACTACATTCTGCTCTGAAAAGTCCAGCTTGATGCCACGGTGGCCCCTGGCATCTGGAAAGAGCAATTCCAGGGAAATTGACCCTACTCCTGCAGGCCTGGGTTGGGACATGTTTGGTGCAGGCTGTATCATAGGAGGATTTAGTTGCCAAACTCCGAGTCTCTGAGCATAGACCTGGAAAAGCAATTGCAGTTGCAACACGATAGCAGATTTCCACAGCTAAAGCACAGGATTCTGTGGCTATCTGGCAAAATACCACATTCTGCCCTTTGTCCTGCTAGCAAAGATGTTTGTACCTGCTCCACCTCTATCATTCAGTGTTATTTCCTAATCAACTTACAGCCTCCCAGCCCTTCCTGCCTTCTAACACGTCTTCCAAAAGTGAAGAGGTTGCTAGTTGTAGTGTGGAAAAAGCTATGAAAATATGAAGAGTGGAAAATCATTTCGGGTTGCACTCTTGAGTCCTATTTGATAGATAGGAGATGTTTCTCTTTAGTGAATCTAACCTTCTTTGGAGGGGAAAAAAAGGCATATTAATGAAATATCTTGGGGAACCCAACCTACATATTGGTTATTTTAGTTTCACCGTGGTACTCTTTTTAACACCCAAGTTATCTTTCTGTCTGCATTGTAATCTGAAGGGGGAAAAAAGTATGGGAAATAAATAGATTTTCTTCATCTAATTCTAATAAATGACAATTATAACTTCTTAATTTACATCCAGAGTGGTGAACATGTAGTTAGTTGATAAGAAGCAGTGGTCTAAAAACATAAAAACACAGTTTTTTCACTAGTGTGTTTGATTATTTAAATAAGGTAAATGGAAATACTGCTTACATATTTAAGTCAAATTTATTGGGTTTTTTTTATTAGTAATCTTCTGTATTATTTGAAAATTAAGTTCACTCTTCTATATACCTATTTGCATGGGTATCCATTGATAGGATAGACTTTAAGTTTATTTCTCTGTATTGCAAAGGACAGATGCTAATTACAGCATGAATTTTTGAGACATCTTGGAGTTCATTTACTGTTTTGAATTTGGAAGGAACGATGAAGTTAATGATCTGATTGATGGCTACAGTATTGTGAAGTTGGCGGCCTACTGTCCATTGATGGAATTTAATTGACGTTAGGTGGCATATGGGAAATTAAGTCAAGGATGCTCTCAAGAAGCATGTTAGAAAAACTAAAAAACAATCATCCTATAGCCATATATCTTTCATATTACTTTTAAACTTTATGAAGCAAACAAAGTTTAAGATCTACGAATTATAGTCTATTATCAGAATGAAAACTGTTATCAAGAGGAGTTTTCTTTAGTACGAATGTATATATTGAATGCATATTTGAGTTAATGGGTTTCATATTATATTTTAAAAAGTTTAAGCAACCTTTACCTTTTGAACACAGGAATTTGCACTAACAGGTAGAGTAACAATGTTAAAGTCATGTTGATAATATTTCATTGTATAATAGTGAAGTAGCAGGATACAGAGTAAGGTCTTGTCTACAACAGTTTATAAAATCAGTTTTAAAATTGATTTAGTTAAACTGGTGCAAACCTGTGTGGCTGCATTTACATCTCTTTATAAGTCGTTTAGATCACTTTAGCTTTATTTGGGCGGAGTTTGCCTGGTTTAAACTGTTTTTTACATCAATTTTAGTTTAGCTGCAATAATTGTATGTGAAAACCAGCCCAAAGTTACTCATATATAGTAACTAAGATGATTGATGGAAGGCTTTGGCAATATTTTTTCATATTTGGATGCAGGATCAGGACCTTTATTTGTGCATTAATTTTCATGACCAGTAGCTCTTTTTAACTCTAGCCAGTTTTTGCTAAGGTGAATGGCATGAGTCAAACACCCATTCTTCGCTAATTTTTAGTTTAGATAGAAGTGGAAGAATGAAGCAAGCCTAGTAAGCAACTAAACTGCCAATACAAAAATGTAAAATTTGCTAAATAATAGTAAATTTTTCTGTATTACAGTATTTTTTGTTCCTTTGACTTTGCTTTTGGATGTGACCTATACACTAAAGTCCTACAAAGAGGATGGGATATAATTTGCTAAAAAAAGAAAAGTGCCTTTTAAATGGTTTTGAAACAGGAATTTTTTTCTTAGTTGATAAAGTTATATGGGTACAAAAATAGAAATGCTAAATCTTTTAACTTGAAAATTTGAGTATGTGGTTTGCTTGCATAATGTATGTTCCTGGTGGTCCTCTATTAACAATTGGAGTGCAGTTCAGTCATGAGAAGCTATTTCCATGACTTCATTCAAGAAAAGGCATTTTCCCCTGTAAGTTTGATTGATTGATTTTATTTGTTTGTTTTTAAAGATTGCTGAAACCAGTCAAAGTGATACAAGTATCTCATCAGGAGACACAAAAAGCAAAAGCAGCATTCACTTTCTTCCCAATGAGACAAAACTAGTTTCTCAGCCACACAACAAAGACTTAAATACCAAAGAAAAAAGTGATCCAGCTGTAGATGAGGATGACATAGAAGGAGATTCTTTTTTTGATGATCCCATACCCAAACCTGAGAGAAACTTTGGCTGGTAAGTAAACTGTGCTCTTGAACACATTTATTTTATGCTTTACTAGGTTTGCTATCTGTTTAGGGGTAGATTGTGCTATTTACACATAGCCTGTAGTAAAAGGCAGTGTGTAAGTGTATTGTAAAGCGTACTGCTTGAAATGCACAATACCTTCTGGGGCTCCCGGGTCACACAGGTGAATAATTTGCACCCTTTTTGGGGTGTTGCATAGTCCCCTTCTGATACCAAGACAGTTGCTCTGGCTGCAGCCTTGGTTCTTGCCCTTTCCCACCCATTTGATGCCATGAGGGAGCATCTGAAGTACAAACCCTATGTTCCTGGAAATGCAACTGTGAACAACTTTAAAGTAGCTGCACAAGGAAGAGGAGAGACTCTTTATTTCTTTGTATAACTGAGTAACGGCTGTTAGAATCTAATCCAAGGTAGTGGAGTGGTTAAGAACATATCATTAGTTCATACAGATGCATACCAGCTTCATACAATACATGTTTTAGGAAGGACTCTTTTGCTCATGGAAAATGTCCCCTTACGTAAATCAGTGTTCACATTCATTACTCAATGTGTTCAAAGTTTACTTGTTTTCAGTAGAGTAATTGTTTGAATCTAGAACATGTCAGTTTTGCAGACCCAAACATTTTAGGACACTTGGTGGTTTGTAGTATCTGATGATGAGTGAAAAGTTATTTTGAAGTGCAAGTCTGACTGAAAGGTACAAAGGTTTCAAAGTCCACCTTTTTATTTCCTTGATCTTGTTGCATATGTTAGCAGAGCCATTTACATTGGACTGTGTTAGAGCAACTTTAAAGTTGTTCTAAACTCAGGTGGCTTGCAACCCAGCCACAAGGGTCCAGAAATGCACCTGAGGATCAGAGCAGCAAAAGATTGTCTTATCTATGCCCACTTTTTTTTCCCTGTTACAGTGGCAGCAGCCATGGGGGTGGTCATCCCTCCTTGTCAATCTCGGAAGGAGGCCATACCAGTGTGGGCAAGCTTCTGGAGGGGATTTAGCTATCTAGAGCAGTGGTTTTCAAATTTTTTTTTTCTCATGATCCAATGGGGGGGGGGGGGGCGGGATTTATTCCCACAACCCAGCCCTGGGACCTGACCTTTACCAACCCCTGTCCCAGTTCCCCATTGCTGGGGGCAGGGGGAGGAGGAGAGATGTCCCCAGACATGCCACCGAAAGTAGCCCAGAGTGGATTCTTTCCACGTTGTCCCTGGGAACCCCCGCCAATGATGAAAGGAGCCGCTCTGGGTGGCTTCTTTTGGCTGGAGTGAGGGTCTCCAGGCATGCCCTGGAAAGAAGCTGCCCAGACTGACCTCTCTCCACAGCGTGCCTAGGGACCCCGTCCGTCCCCAGGCATGCTACAGAGGGGGACCACCTCTTTCTGGGGCATGCCTAGAGACCCATCGCCAGGCATGCCATGGAAAGGGGCTGCAACCCATTACCTGAGGGTCTACCACCCAGTACTGGTCCTGACCTGTGGTTTGAAAACCATTGATCTAAGGGGTTCCAGTCCCAGGTAGCACCGGACCGGTAGCTGTGAATGGGCTCGACTCCCAGACCATGCAGACAAACAATCAGTCTATGACTTTAGCTTTCAGCCCTAAGCCGTCTTGGGGGCTTCTCTTGTGGGGGAGAGCACCTTTGCAATCAAGGGCTCACAGCAAGATGGACTGGGAGTGCCACTACAGTTCAGGGCTCGCATGAAGGGAGTGTTGTGACCGTCTCCGAGGATTCACAGACATGGCTGAGGCTGACACTCCAGGGATTGCAAAGAGGGGCAAGGGAACATGGGCCCTCCCACAAAATACGGCAACAGGTGCTTGTGCTCGATCACAGCCAGACCGAGGTACATAAATGGTCATCAGTTGTTAAAAGCAGAAAAGGCTAGTGACAGGAATCATAATGCCTATTTATAATTGACACCTAAAAATGCTTGCAAGACAAGAATTCAAGAAAGGAAACCTTAGTTCCACAGCAAAACTGAATTGCCTAATACAGAAAAAAAATTCTATGGCAGTAAAAAAAGCTGTGTCAAGTTACATGGATTATGATAAAAATCTATTTCCATATCAATTTCACATACAGTTTTTGTCTTGCATATCTTAATCTGGTTTATGTAACATGCAGATATTGATAGCAATCTCATAGTAAGGCATCCTTGTGTGTACAAATTGTGGTAAATGAATTAGCAAAATGCTACATAGCAAGAGTCTACATATTTGGGGCTTAGTATATGTGTAGTGAAACAATGTTTTTTTTTTTCTTCCTCCATAGTGGATCAAATTCCAAGTATGTATAGATATAACTTGGAGCCATAACAATTTATATAATATTCATCTAAACTTGTCCAAGTATACATTAAAATCACAGAAACTTAATGAGAAATCAAATTCCGCCCATACATCATCTCATTAGATGAGGATAAAATTCATGACATGAAATTAGTCACAACTTGTTCCAAAGAGGTAGCCGTGTTAGTCTAGTCCAGCAAAACAAACAAGGAGTCTGGTGGCGCTTTTAAAGACTAACAAATTTATTTATCACATGAGCTTTCATGGGAGAAAACGAAGTTGGATTTTCTCCCACAAAAGCTCATGCGATAAATACATTTGTTAGTCTTTATAAGTGCCATCAGACTCCTTGGTTTTTTCAGTCACAACTTAATGACTGAGGTTTTTGGAAATAGTGAAGATTAAACTTTGACCTTCACTGTGCTTGTTGCATCTTGTATTTGTAAATTATGTGTTAATTTAAACTTGAAATTTAGGAATGGAATAAAATAGCAGTTAAACCAATTTATTATGTGGTGATGAAAGAAATCGATTTTATTACAATCTTGAGGGGCATTCTTTCTACAAAACAACTGTTACAAGTTTGTTGAACAAAATTAATCAATTCAAATGCAGGAACTGGTTGATTTATTTATTTATGCCTGAATCTTTTCCTCTTGGCTACATGGTATTTGTGGGGTAACAAAAGGCCCCCTGATAAAAATAATGATACTGAAGATGATGCAGGAGATCTGTTTGTGGCAGAAGGCAGGCAGAAGTCTATGAATAGGTGAGAAAATAACTTTTATTGCATGTCTTGCTTAACACTTTTACCACCAACTACCCAGTAGAAAGTTATCAGCCTTTTTTTTTAGATTCTAGAATGAATAGTCCCTTCTCTTGGTCTTATGCTGCATACAGTATTGTTTCTAGTTGCCCACTTATTTAATGGATGGTAGAAGAGAGAATCACATCAATTTACAAATTGCTTCCATTTTTAGGAAAACTGAGTCTAACAAACACGGAGGAAGCCTTGCTTCTCTTTCTGATGCACCTCCCATCAGGAGTGGACTAAGCTCCCTGGCTGGAGCACCTTCACTAAAAGAACCTGACAGTAAGTATAATATTCATATCCCTTTATATCTTGAGTAGGGTAGGGAGAAACAATTACACTTCTGAGAAATTCATGACATGGTCTAAGTAGCGCAGTGCAAAGGAATCATTTATTTTCTGCAGCCACAGGTGCTAATCTCCACTGTCACACTGTTTGGAGTGGTTCATGGCCATGAGTGCCCACATCATGGAAGACTGTCAAAAAGCAGAGCAGCTACCTCTATATGTTTTATAATTAGATTTCACCATCCTACTAACAAATATGTATTCTTGAAGCTCTGTAACAGTCTTATAATGAAATGGCAGATGGTCTCTTGGGCACGCCAGTCTATCTTGTTAGTCAGGCAAGCTGGACTTAGTGATAATTGGTCACTTATGACAAAGATCACAAAACAGTCCACTTGCTACCAAGAGACCAGTCACTTACCCCAGGTCAATTTGTGCCTCGCATCTCATACCAGAGACAGCACTTGTAGCCAATCCTGTAATAAACTAACTAAGGATTCCTTAACTAGGAAAAAGAGAAGTGAGTTATTTGTAGGTTAAAGCAAGTAACGTAAACACATGAGTTACAATCCGTGGTTCCAAAAGGCGACAGAGTGCTAGTAAACTGTCAGCATTGGATATCTTTTAGAGCTAATCCAGGTTGAGCCTGGGGATCTCTGCTTTTGTTTCCTAGCTCCAGCCCTGTAAGAGTCCAAATAGTAAAGGGATAAGCAGGGGCAGGCAAGTTCCATTCCAAAGGAAAAAAGAGGCAAAAAAAGTTAGATCTTTTTGGACGAAAGGTTTAGTTAACCCCAAGCCTACACTGCGCATACCAAACCAACAAGCCTTGTTGGGAAGATAGGATTTTAATATCTGGCTCCTCTTAACTAAGTTCACCAACTCCCTGCTTCAAGAGTGCAGACAGGAATTTGAGGCTATATTGGAGGGAACAGGAAGTTGGTGGCTAGGGCCTCCTTTCACACAGCCTCTGAAGTGGCCAGGTAGTGACCTTGCAAACAGCATATCATGAACTCCTAGCCCACCTCCAGAGACGCTGACTTACCTAACATGGAATGGACATGAGCAAGCACTCAAAGAAAAAGAACAATTACTGACCTTTGTAACTTGTTGTTCTTCAAAATGTGTTGCTCACATTCATTACACAGCCATCCTCCTTTTCCTCTGTTAGTGATCCAAGAAGAAGGAACTGAGAGGGAGGTGGGCCAGCAGCACCTTATATACCAGTGCATACGCATGTGACCTCAGACGGCGTTAGAGCCAGCCCTAGGGGTTCCACTAGGGAAAATCTCTGCCACGAGTGCAAGTGACATGCACACGCCCCTAACAAAGAATGGACATAAGAACAGCAGTTACAAAGGTCAGTAACTGTTCTTTGCCCATGAAAATTTTAGTTGGACTGTTACCTCTGAAGAACAAGGGATGGAGTTTATTTACTTTCATATCTTTAGCGCACAGTCTTGCAAACGCTCAGTGGCACTAACCATGTGCATGACACTACTTGGTAGACAAACACCTTTCAGGAATTGTCTGTATATACTTAACCTTGCCTCTTGGCAGGGAGAGGGACTTAGATGATCTCAAGGCCCCTTCCAGTACTACATTTATACGATTATATGTTTGTAAATGTTTGCAGGATTGGGTCCCCAAATTGAAATGTAATTAATATTAGCTTATAGAAAAATTTCCTAGACTTAACTAATTGATGGTGTATTTAAATGTGCTACCTTTTTTTCAAACAATAACCGAAGATATTTCTGGTTTAAATCCTTTTTTTTTTTTTTTGTTACAGATGCAAATAGAAACTCTGTTTTGAAAGACCTACATTTGGTGAATGCAAAACTTGGGTCACTGGAATTAGGCAAGTAGTTGTTGAGAATGAGGGAATGTAAATATCCTAGTTTTAATATTCCTGTATTCGAGTTCCATCACGGCCCCTATACGGATATTGGGCTAAAACCTGCTGTCTGTCTTTGGTAAACATTCCACTGAAGTCAGTGGGAATCTTTCTTGAGTAAGAGCAGCAAGCTTTGATTAATTATTCTGCATACAAAATACTCAACTAGCAGTAATTATATGTTTCCACCAGAATTATTTTACACATACGCAAGCCTCCTCATGCTTAACTTTTGGTGATACTTTTGTAGTTGGTCTGCTGACAGTACAGTGGTGTTGATAGAATGCCAGAGGGAAACCTACTGTAAGAAAAAAGAAATATCTTGTAAAGCAATTTAAGTCCAGACAGTACTAGCTTTTATGAAGCATTTCCCCATGAATTAGTGTTACACAGTTGATTATTTTTGTCAGGAATTGTAATTTATTCATGGATACATGCATGACATAAGTCTCCAATGAACATTTGTTCTCAATTCTGTGGCAAAATATATGACTAATAAATTGTCCAGCATGGAAATGCATCTCAGAACTAGTGTTCACTTGAGATCTTTATTTAAAATGGGCACTTGACATATATGGTAGCATAGGCTTTTAGGGATAGATTTTTAAAAGTACAAATGGAAGTTAGGCAGGCAACTCTCCTTGGCTTTTAGTGAGATTTAGGCATCTCTCATTGCCTTTTGTAGCTTTGAAATTCTCCTAAGTACAGTACCAACATAGAATGCTAGAAGTGCATTGGTGGAAGCGATTTCAGGAAGTCATCAAGTCTAGCTCCCTGCACTGAGGTAAACCTAGAATATCCCTGACAGATGTCTGACCAATCTGTTCTTAAAACCTCCAGTCATGGGGATTCCACGGCCTCCCTTAGAAGCCTATTCCTCAACATAACTATTGTTCCACAGTAGTTGGAAAATTTTTCCTTATATCTATCGTAAGCCTCCCTTGCTGTAGATTGTCCATTCTTCTTGTAACTTCAGTGAACATGGAGAAAAATTGATCATTGCTTGCTTTATAACAGCCCTTTACATACTTAAAAACCACTATATGGTCTTGCCTCAGTCTTCTTTTCTCAAGACAAAATATGCCCAGTTTTTGTAGCTTTTCCTCATGTCAGGTTTTTTAAACCTTTTATCATTTTATTTGCTCATATCTACACTGTCTAATTTGTGCACATCTATTTTAAAATATGGCACTTGTAATTGTATACAGTACTCCAGCTGAGTCTTCATCAGTGCTGAATAGAGCAGGACAATTACTTACTATATCTTACATACAGAGCTCCTGCTAATACACCCAAAAAATTAACACTTTTTCAACTGCATCACAATATTCACTCATGCTTTCTGATCCACTATACGTCCCCCTCGTCACCGAGCCTTTTCAGCAGTACTACCACCTAGATAGTTATTTCCCATTTTGTAGTTGTGAATCTGATTTCTTTTCCCCCTAAGTGTAATACTTTACATTTGTCTTTATTACATTTCTTGTTGAATTTAGACCAGTTCTCCAATTTGTCCGGATCATTTTGAATCGTAATGCTGCCTTCTCAAATTGTTGTCACCTGGAAATGTTATAAGCATACATTTCACCCTGTTACCCAAGTCATTCATGAAAATGTTGACTAGCACCTGACCCAGGGCTGACGCCCGCAGCCCCAATAGATCCGTGCTCCCACCCTGACAGCAAATGGTTGATAACTACTCTTTGAATGCAGTCTTTCAGCCAGTTGTGCACACACCTTATAGTAATTTAATATAGATCACACTTCCCTAGTCATGTGGGATTGTGCCAAAAGCCTTAATAAAATCAAGATACATCACATCTATTGTTTTCCCATCCTCTAGGCCAGTAACCGTGTCATGGAAAGAAATGATTGGTGTGACATGATTTTTCTTGACAGATCCTTACTGGCTTTTTCTTATAACCCAAGATTCCAAGGCCAGAAGGAACCATTGTGATCATCTAGTCTGCTCTCCTGTATCACACAAGTCATAGAACAACCCTAAAATATTTCCTAGGTGCTTACAGATTGATTGCTTAATTTGTTCTGGTATCGTTACAGGAATTGAAGTTCGGCTGACTGGTGTATAATAGTCTGGCTCCTCTTTGTTTTCCTTTTTAAAGATACATGTTTGCCTGTGTTTGCCTTTCTCCATTTCTTTGGGATCTCACCCATCCTCCATGAGTGCTCAAAGATAATTTGCCAAGGGTTCTGAGATTGCTTTTACTAGTTCCTTAAATGCCCTAAGAGGAATTTCATCAACCCCTGTTGCCTAGAGTACATCTAACACATCTAAATCTTCTATAAGTTTTTTTTCTCTGTTGTATTGCATTCCTTCCCCTTGTTGTTAATATTGTGTTGAAGATCTTGTCTCCATTAACCTTTTTAGTGACTAAAGCAACATACCCATTATACATTTCAGCCTTCTTGCTGTCATCAGTTATTAGTTCTTCACAACTAGGTAGAGGATTTAGACTTCCTTTCATTTTTCTCTTCCTCCTAATATATTTATTAATGCCCCTCTTCTTATTTTACCTTTTGTATCCCTTGCTAGGTGTAACTGATTTTGTTCCTTAGTCTTTGAGTTCTGTTCCTTCGTGCATGTGCTAAATTTTGTACTCCTCCATAGTGATTTATCCACATTTCCACTGTTTGTAGGATTCCTTTTTGATTTTGGGGTCATTGAAGAGCCTTGATGGAGTCATTCATATTGGTCTCTTACTGTTCTTCTTATTTTTCCTTTACATGATGATCCTAATTTCCTAAGTATCAAGTTACAAAACAAAATAGAACTGCTAATTGTTTGAACATGGCTTTCAGTTCTGTAGCCAACACACTAAAGTGCTGCAGTTGATTTAGGGACTGACTAAATTAGTTTAGGATTAGTTAACATCAGACTTGATTTCTTTTCCTAATTTATGCAAATTATGAGAGGATCTACTCTTCCTAGTAGCTATAGCTGGCTATCACATTCTCTGTTCTGACACAGAAGTATAATTTGAACTCTTTGCATTTCCTGCAGAGGTTGTTTTGATCAGTAAAATTATTTTTTTCATTATTTAGGAACTGGAGATGAAGATGAGTATGTTGATGATTTCAACAGGTAAGGGGGGAAATACTTAAATTGCTGGAGTGTGATATTTAATGGATAGTAAACACTATTCATTTTCTAGTTACATTAAACCAGAATTAGGTCCATCATATCATGAACAGTTTGACAATGCTGTCCTCTGTAGATCTTTGAATTTACATCGTTTCTAAACTTTCTGTAGGCAGGAGTATCTATCATTAGGGTGGTGACAAGTGTTAGAATAATATCTTCTTCTCAACAATACATTTTTATAATTTACATTTGTAATGTATTTTAATACAGACAACTAGCTAAGAATCCATATTGAATCTTGCATCTAGAAAACTGAGCAACATGAAATGCAGGCTATTGAGAAATAATGTTTAAGACACTCATCCTACAATATACAAGGCACATCTTCTTTTTCAGTTTAATTAAGTTACAGATGTATTCTCAAATATTTTTATCATTTAAAGTTTTTTCTGTAAAAATTGGGCTAGCTAACCTAAACACTCTTCGCTCTAGAGGTGTGTGAGTGTGTTGGGAATTTTTGAACAGCAGAAAAGAGAATATAAATTATTTTCACCTTCATACTTTTTCCATCATTAGTACCAGTCATCGCTCAGAAAAAAGTGATATCAGTATAGGTGAAGAATTAGAAGAAATTTCTGTGGAAACAGAAGACTTGAATGCCAGTGACAAAGTATGATTTTTATTTGGGGGGGAGGGGGCGCGGATGGGGGGGGGGTGGACATGCTTTTAATCTTGTAGTAGATATTTTTGTATCCCTTTCTGGACAACTGTCCTATTGTAATAGGTTCTTTGGGCATAGGTCATGCCATTTATTATAACCTCCTGGTATTTATAACCATTCACTTACCATTAGAATTAGATTCTATATTTTTCTTATACTTTTCTTTTGCTTTAAAAAAACCAAAAAAACCCTAGTCATTTGGACTAACCATGAGGCCAAACAAAAGCACACTGTAGTCCACAGACATGAAAGGATTTGGGACTTGTGCAGTAACTCTTAACAGTTGAGAGGCTTCTTTGTAATTCTTTTTACATATGCAAAAGTATTTTTAAATTTCCCTCAGTTGTCCATATTTTCATTAGTTATCCCCCGACTGTCAAATATTATCCGAGTATATGCTCTTTCTAAACCAGAACAAGTTTAAAGTATTTTTGCCTGGATTCTGTTGAACACTGGCACTATGTCTACACTTACTAAAATTAGTTTGAATTAGTTAGTTCAAACTAACTAATTCGAACTAATTTTAGTTAGTTCGAATTAACTTAATTCAAACTAGAAAAAATTAGTTCAAACTAAGCAAGTGCCATTCATGGCACTTGCTTAGTTCGAATTAGCGATATCCATTGATTTCAATGGGCCAGTTAGTTTGAACTAAGAAATTAGTTCGAACTAACATGGCCACATTGGTTAACTCGAACTACCTAGTTTGAATTAACCCTTACTTCTAATGCCCTATTCGAAGTTATTAGTTCGACTTAAGGAAGCCCTTAATTTGAACTAATTAAAGCCTAGTGTAGCCATGGCTTTAGTTAGTTTGAATTAAGCTGCTTTGTGGACATAGTGTGGACTCCATTGTGGACATAGCCTGAGATATTACAATTAATAGGTACTGCTACCAGTTGAATTATTCTTTAGTGACAGAAATGCAGTCTGCATGCTAACAGTGTGGGCCTAAAATACCCTCCAAGAATTTCCTATAGATTTTTAAAATTGTAAACAGGACAAGTGACTGAATCTACTTCATTTTAAATTATACCTTTTCCCCTCATTTGAACCAATTGCTCTTTATTGTTGGGAAAAGTAAAGCATTGTCATTAGGAGACCAATTCTATAAAGTGCTTCTCATTAATGTTATTGGCTGTTGAATGCACATAGCACCTCCTAAAATGGAATTGACACCTTCCAGGATAGGGCAAGATGCTTTTTGAAGGACCATATAGTTGAATAGATTAAAAAAATCTAAATATATATCTTATCCAGTTGATTTTGTTTTCTCTTCCAGCTTGAAGACCTCACACAAGATCTTACCATTTCTCAGTTAAGTGACGTTGCAGATTATCTAGAGGATGTGGCATAGAATTGGACAGTAGAGATGTTTCAAGTGCTGGATTGAGGACTCTTCTGGACTGCTATGTTCAGACAATCATTCTCTGCTGAAATGTTTCTTCCTATTTGTGCCTTGTGTTTCAGGAAGATTGGAGGTGGAGAGATCTTATAAATTCATAGCGAGAACTAAATGAAAAAGTTTGTTCCAGCTTGAGTCCAGTATTGGAATTGTTGTTCAGTTTGGTTCAGCTAAACCTTTCACACAAGGAGTTGAATTTTCCCAGCTGGATGGTCATTGCTGGTGATGGACACACCAAAATCTACAGTCTGTGGGAGAACATAATGGAAAAATCAGCAAGCTGCAGAACTTCTGCACAGATGTATAGATTGATAATGGATTTACACTGTTATGGTAACAGTTAGATTTTTAGCTATAAAGGCAAGAAAACTTAGAGTTACTGCTTCAACTCACTAGAAGCTTCGGCTGGAGAGTAAAAGAGGTTTATGCGAAATTGACGTAACTAATAAATCTGCTGTGGCACTTAGTCATGCCATGCCTACTTTAAAGGGTCAAGATTTTTCAGAAGTCACTAGTGATTTTTGGAAGCCCAACTTAAGGAGTCTGCCAGGGACCTGATTTTTAGCATTTCCTGAAAATCAGGCCCCTCTAAGATGTCTCCAGTTGAACAATGCAAAACTAAGGCACCTAAAATCAGTAGTCACTTAAGAAAATCTTGTCTGGAATATGTCTTAACTTTGAACTTTCTTCCTTTACTGTATTTGTCAGACCATTAACATTACTCTGAGCTACTTTTTGTGTGGTAATTTCGTTCATGTTAATAGTTGTTAAAATCCCATTAAAAATGTGAGATTCCCTTATGATCCACAGATCATAATGCAGAGTAGCAAAATTTCTGAGAAGAGCTGTTTAATGGTAGATGGAGTTCATGTTACTGAGGGGATCTTAATTTGTAATGATTCACTTTTCATTATTTAAAATCCATGTTTCTTTTGAAAAATGAGCACCAAAAAAGTCTGAAATGAGTAACTTCTCTGTGCATCAGAATCTAATGACGGATGAACCTAGTTAACCCAAATATTTAAAAATAAATGCCATGCCTAAGATCTTGTACACACTAAGTTCTAGCCAGGAGCACATTTTTGTACTTAGATTATCAACTCTTGAAAAACAGGGTCAGTAATGGAAATCTTGACAGTTCCTTAGCTATACTGTCGTGCATCGCACTGCTGTAGTATATAGGTCATGGACATCCATAATACTGAAACAAGTCTTCAAAATGTGCACTTTTCAGCATTGCTAAGAAAAATCCATTGGAAATTATGCATGTCAGTGACTATAAAGATAACTCAATAACCTTCATTTAAGCTTTAATTTTATTTCAGGTACACTACTAGCCCTCTTAGTAGCAGTAGCATGTTAGACCATGTCCATTGGTACAGCATATAGAGAGCTGCTATTACTTTGATTTGAATCCGACTTAGGCTCTTCATATTGAACTAGCAGATGTGGAGCCGTATTGGAAGGTTATACTTACACAGGAGGTAGATTATTTAAGGCAGAGGGAAAGAGTGACTTTTCTTTATATGCATCGCCAAAAAACTAGCATAAAGCAACAGAACATTAGCTATGGAGTTAGTGTCTTGTGCCATAATATAGGAGTCCTGAGCCCAGGAGAGAGAATTTTTCCAGGTTCCAGCAATGCCAAAATCTATGTGCCACAGCCTTAAAGAAGCAAAGGCCTTATACCATATACTATGCTTCTGGTTGAGATGTTTTAAGATGTGGGAGATCCTGCGCCTAGAACTACTACCTCTAAAGGAGGACCTGAAAAAAGAAAACAGCAGCATATCTGAGAGTATATTCTTCCACAGGAAGCACTTGCTTTTAACACTGAATTTTTTTAATGAGTATGATCCATACAGAGATGGAAATATTTACATTTTACATGTCTTTAGTAAAATGGAACATTTTCATCCTCACCTTTTAGTTGTATCAGATTTGCTAGTTTTTGTCATATGAATAGGAGATAAATGAAATGTTTATAAATATCATTGGGGATGTGGCCTTTTTTAACACCTAATTAGATATTTTAAATGCTAGCACTTGAAAAAGGAGTATTTTCCTATCCCAGAGAGCTGTAAAGGAGATCTGGAGGGTAGACTGTAATTGAAGCAAACACCAAATCTTGTAAGTCTCCATGCTCTTTCTGCTGTGGGACTTTTACTAAATTACATATAGTAGTTTGAGCTGCAAAATAAAGCTACAGTGCTGGTTAGATTGTATGTTTTGAAATGGCTTCATCTGCAAAACTTAAAAGTTGGGGGTTGGAAAGGAGTCAGCCAGGCTTGTTTGCTTGTATTAAAACATGCATTTATAAACATCAGTGCAAACTGAGTCCTGGGGAATATATTTGAATATGATTCTTTCTTTAAAACAAAACCTCAGGACAATTCTACATTTCCAAAGAATGCTATTAATCATAGCATGACTTGTCAAAGTTGAGAATTAATGAACAAAAACCATGTAACATGTAGAGAGATTTGTGGAATACTTGCAATTCTGTTTCAACAAGACTGTCTCTGCTTCCTAAAAAAAATTTTTGTGTGTTTAAATAAAAAGTGGGAAACCACAACACAGCCATACATGTAGAAACTGACTGAACGCTTTCCCAAAAGTGACTTTTTTCTAAATATATGAAACCCACTTGCAGCTTTATGTGCTTTTGAAGATTTATCCTGTGAAACCCTAGTTAACAGCAACGCACTTAATTAGTAATACTGAGTACTAAAGAGAACTTCTAAAAATCTGTTTAAAACTGAATAGGAAGAAGATAGTTTATAATACTTAACTGTAACTGGCACTGAATAAATACTTTTCATCCTGGCAAGTGGCATGGGCATTTTGGGAAGTATCTCTGGTTATTTCATTAAAAGCATTTTTAAAAGGTGGAAGGTAACGATAGCTGATGCAGAATGCTGCTAAACTTCAGCTGTAGTTGCATATCATCATGAAGACTGGCACATTCCCCATAATTTCAACCGCTATGTGAGTCAGAAGCCTCAGCCATAAACAACACACATCTGTACCTTTTTGGTTTTGATGTTTTCCTTTGTAGTCAGTTTCAAGCTGAACGCAAAATTGTTTCTTGAAATGTAGCTTCACTTGACTTCTCACTTCGATCACATACATCCAAGGGCAGAATTCACTATACAACAGTGCAACATTGTAAAATGTTGGGAATTACCACCATGATTACCCTACTGAAAAAAGGAACATACCCTTTCAGGCTCAGGGCATAACCTAACATTAGCTCCTTTGAGATTATGGTATTATTTGGTGAACATTTTAAGTGCCAGTTCCTCAATTCAAGAAATGAATTGAATTCTCAATATTTTTCCTTTAAAAAGGCTTTCTTAAAACACTTTATTATTGCTGTTGCCTTAAACACTAAGATATTAGGAGTTGTGTAACAGCAAAGATTTTAAACGAAGTCAGGAATTTTAAATCCATAACTTAGCCTTATGTGTAGGTGCAATATTTTTATATCCGTTTCTTTGACATTTGTAATATATTAAAACTAATCATGACTTTAAGCTTCCTGCTCTACAACTTTTTTCAAATATTTTGCTTTAAATACATTTCAAGGAGATGAAAAGAGAGGTACACCCAAATAAATTGTACAGCCACCTAAATAAAAAAGTGGCATGAATGCAGCCTTTTCTCTTACAAAGCCTATAAATAAGATGATCATTTCAAGCTGTTTTGTCCTGTGTCTGAGCAGCGGGTTGGTTATGGATCCTCACACTGGAAAGTTGTCCAGGAAAATGACACACAGCTTATAAATATGGGAAGAGGAGAGGAGTTCACTTTCTGTCTCTGAAAGACTACACTGGCTCATGGTAGAGTAGTTTGGAAATGCCATACAGGCCAGAGCAGATATAAGTAGGTGAGTAAGAGGATGCAGTGATGGAGGAGGAGCTACCTTACTAAAAACTAATGAAAGTTGGTCCCTGTTTTTTAACTTTTTATTAAAGGAACATGTTATACAAAATGTGAAGAGAAACATGGAAAGAAAACATTTTATTCAGGATAGTTACCAAAAAGACACTAGAATTGATCTGTGTACCTAATTGCATGTGAATTCATGCTTAATTTAATTATTTGGTTAGCATGCAGCAATGGCTGGTTGTGCTCCAATGAATCACTTATATACATGATTTCTGCATACAGTAGCTGTAATATTACCTGCAGATTAGGGCCAACTTCTTTAAAAATAACAGCCTAATTTGACTTCAGGGGGAGCTGCTGGATGCTCAGCACTGTTGAAAATCAGGTGTGTGTGATAAGTATGCATTTAGAAATGTTACTTTAACCTCCAGTCTTTGACAGTCTTGATCTTAGAGCATGGTTGGGTGCTGGCTGTTGTGTATGAAGTTGATCATTTAACCAGGCGCTTGTAAATTTAAAAATAACCATTTACCATCAACAGATTGTTTTTATTGTATTGGTAGAAAAGAATTCAACCAAAGCAATTAAACTACTGAACACCTGAAAAAGTCAGGAAACCACAACGGATAACTGGTAGTAAAATCAGGTCATCTGCACAGCTCCCCTGTAAGAGCAGCATGTCTTCTGATAGAGCGCGAGAGTCGTCTCAATGCTTATACTCCTTTAAGTGGAAAAACACTCCCACCATAATTTGACTTTGTATCTCTAGGTGGACAAGTGTATTAATACAACTGACGTTCAGGGCATGCTGCAAAGCAAGATTGCTCACCTTATAGTAACTGGAGTGCTTTGAGGGATGTGTTGTCCTTAGGTCTAGTGCACTTCAGTTGTACATGCACTCTGCACATCCAGCACCAGAGAATTCTTTCTAGTGGTGTCCATGTGATCCATGCATAAGGCCTTGCTCTCCTCAGGCTCTGCACCAAGATATACAGAAGGCTGATGGAACGCCACTATTTCAGATGGGATACAAGGCAGCAGGGCATGGGGTGGGGAGCAGAAACAGAGCAGAGATGTATAGACAGTCCATCTCAAAGAGCTCCAGTCACTGCAAGGTGAGTGACATTTCTTTCCTTGAGTGCTAGTTTGTACTGGTAGTGCACTTCATAAGTAGTGTTTTCCCTAAAAGTGGTTGCCCAGAGTCCTGCACCACTGCAGAAGCAGGATGGTCCTGCCACAGAGGCTTTGCTTGAGGTGCCAAAATGATTTGGTACTGCTGGGATGAGGGCTTTGCACAAAGTTGATGCCCTGAGGCGGTCTTTCATGGCACCAGACTACTAAGCTGGAGTGTTAAGTCTCCCCTGACTTGGAATGGGGACTACTTTTTCTTGGAGGACTTAGATGGCAACATTCCTCCTTGTCCTTTCTTGAGTTCCTATGTCTCCCTTCCTCAGCTCTATCCTAGCTAGCTCTGCTTGCCCAAGTCTCTGAGAAATCCTCAGTGGCAGTGGGAAGAACAGGGAGGTCATGGAACCAGCCAAAGCTGTGCCCCCATCTTTCAGGTAGATGTACAGCAGACTTCCTGGCTAGAGTCTGAGGGACTAATCCATGGGAAAGATGTTGAGTTAGAACTCTACTGGCTGCCTTGTTCTCCAGTGGAACAATCTACTGGACGTGGAGGGATATGGGCTTTTCCCAGGGAGTACAAGCAGGTGTTGGTTAGCAGAAAGGGCTTCTGGCAGTCCATGCAGCTCTTGAAGCTGGGGCTCTTTGGCATTCTCCCTGCTACTAGACACTAGCAGAAGAGGAAGGGGTTGAGTGGGGTCCAAAGGAGAGCACTTCACCCCAAAATATACCAAGTTAAACTAAAAACTATTTCTAACTATTTACAGGTAAGGCCATAGAGGCAAAGGAACATTCAGGCTCTGTCCCAGACCACAGTAAGAAGGAACTGAAATGGTGGTGATCAGGCAGCAACTCATACACCCTCAGGAAGAGAGCAGAGCACACGCACAGCTCAGCCAGCCTCTGGCATGAAGAATTCGCAGATTCTTGATGGGGGTGCAGCAGTAGTTCACTACACATATGGCAAGCACTAAAGAAGGTGGCTTGGTTTTTTGGGAAGTGGGATGGGGTGTTGGGCTACAGCTAAATTTTGTCATGGAGGCAGATTATCTGATGTCTGTTTAATATTACCGATTAGTTGTATTTGAGAAAAGATAATTATAGGTAAAGTAGTATATGAGATTCATCCTAAAAACAGCTGAGAATAGATTTATATTCTCTTTGGGGCCAGTCCTGCAATCCTGTTTCAGGCAAAATATCCTGAGATCCATGGGATGTGTGTGCATAAGCACTGGAAGATGAGTTCTTCGCAGGCCGGTTACACCTTAATTGATATAAAATTACTTTCTGGCTTCAGTGCTGGGACAAACCTGCCCTTGTTTTACCTAATGACCCAAAAGCAAGCATTTCCAAAAAACATTGTGATAAAAAACAGGAAACGCTTGAGAACAGATCCTGCTGGAAAAGTTTATCAAATATATTTGGTGTTTTAGTAAGAAATCAGATAGTGTTTCAGAATCCTACACTCCATTAAAATAGGCACCTGAACTGAAAATCTCTAACCAAAGTTTGTTAAAAGGCCAAAATATCAAGTTGAGAGAATCTAAGGCACTGTGATTATCTGTTAATTACATTCTTATTTAATTTTTAATGATCTAGATAAAAAATTAAATGACAGATAAAACTTATAGATGGTAGTAAGTTGGGAGGAGTCACAAACACACTGAGGTCACAGAAATAATGTAGAGAAATTAGAAATATGATCAAAAACTAATATGCAAATACATCTTGGAGAAATGCAAATTAATATGGTTGAATTTTTTCTTAGGTTCTAGCTACACACATTAATAAGGAGGGTGATATTTGGACAGTAGTGAAGCTGATGAAGTTGCAGGTGATGTGGGAGAGCAAGTTACACGTACCTTTAAAACAGCAATGTAACAAAGGCTAGTATACATAGAGGAATGTGAGAGGAGAAAATCTCTTTGTGCTGCTCTAGTACAAGGGCAGGTAAGGAGTGTTCATTTCTGTGCATGATGTTATTAATGGAAAATTAAATAGTGCCAAACAGGGAATTTAGAGAGAAACTACCAAAATGAGCAGGACGTTGGAGAGAAGGGATTGATTTATGAATGAAGCAAGATTAAAGGGGAAAAAACAGCCTGAAGTCACTGCAGGTTGTTGACAGCAGGAATGGATCATTACTTAAGGTAGTAGGAGCTCTGTAACTAGGAATGAGTAGATGTTCTTTTTGAAGGCAGAAATGTAAGCTGAAAAATGCCAAGGAAGCAGGTTTCACATCTAGCTGTGGAATAGGCTTGGAAGGGAAGTGTAGGAAATGTAATGTTTGTCTGGAGAAAGCACTAAACAGCTGAAGATCAATCCTGCACAGGCAATCACCATGCAAGATCTGATGTCCAGCTCCTGTCAGTTGACGGCTAGAAATGCCATAACCCAACTGTGGTTCTGAGGAGTCAGGGGGTGCCAGGGGCACAGAACATCTGGGTCCAAGGAGGTTGGACAGCTGATGTGTCTATGGGTATCTCAACACTGCTGTTGAGAGATGTGACTAGGGCAGGGGTTAGCAACCTTTTCCAACCTCTGCGCCGGCCCCTCTTCCTCGACCCTCAGCTGGTGCTGATGGCCCACATGTGGAAAGAAGCCACCTGAAGTGGCTCCTCTCAGCAGCGTACCTGGGGACCCCTATCCCCAGGCACACCATGGAAAGAAGTTGCCTGGAGTGACTCATCTTGGCAGCGGCACACCACAGAGAGGAGCCGCTCTGAGTGGCTTCTTTACATGGTATGTGTGGGGCATGCACATGGCAGGAACCTCCGCACTGCAGCTGCCCCAGAAAGAAGCCACTTGGAGAGTCTTGGTGGCAGGAGTGGCAATTTCTGTGGCCCTACAGAGGACGCCGAGTGCCCCTCCAAATGGGCTCGTGTGCCACTGCTGGCACGCGTGCCGGAGGTTGCCTAGCCCTGGACGAGGACATGTGCAGGCTTTCATCAGCTGGTTGGCTGACCACCGAAGTTACAGCAACCCAGGCTAGTCACCTGTGTCCCAGATCAGCTTGTACTCAGGCAGCTAGCTCGGGCTGTTGCCGCTGTGCTATTTTTAGTCGAGCAGCTTGATCAAAGCCAGCTCAGCCATGCCTACACGTGCTGCATCCTCACCTCCTTTACGCAGTGTAGTCAAAGCCTAATGCAGAGTTGTCTATGGCGCCAGAGTCACATAGTTTTGTGCAGGTCTACATGTGTATCTCAGTTTCTAACCCAAACCCAGCCTGGACTTTTAATGCTAGCAACTGGTTAGTAAGGGAGAGTGCCCCATTTGACATCCGAGATAGCACCACCTTTGCACTGTGGCTGCACAAGCAGCTAAATTATGGTTCCCCTTTCTTAGGTGCGCTGGAGAGGGCATGGTCTCTTTGTCTCCCCTCCCCCTTTCCTGGTGTGTATGGCAGGATGTTTGTGCTTTGTCCCTGTGATTATTAAGAGTAATGTGGTGCTCGATTCAGACTCAGGGCTGTGTTATATTCATAAAGCAAACTATATTTGGGGGAATAAGGAGAGGAGATATCAAATCTGACCCTCTCTTCTCACCCAACCGAATGTTTGTTCTTTCTTCAGTACAGACCATTCCCCATTTCTCCCTAGTAAGCCAGATATGGTAAGAATTGGTGCCAAAGGAACATAGCTTTGGACTGAAATTACAGATATGAAAACAAAATGGGGTCACAAATATAGGCCAAGTGCAAATGCATCATGGAACAGGAAATCTTGCAGAACACTTTTCTTTCACACTGCTCTTTTCCCGGGCCATTGTGGTTCTTTTCTTGTGGTCTTTGAGTAAAAAAGGATGCAGCCTGACTCATATAGTTGTGAAATAACAGGGTTAGAGCTGGAGATGGCTGTGGAGCTGAGCTGGTTCTATGCATGCTAGCGAATCCCCCAGTCCTACAGTCCCATTGTCACAGATATAGGGCAAACTGCACTTTGGACTCAAGTCCCTCCTGAGTGCGTCCTGCGGGTGCCAGGCCTAGCTCCCTGCACCTCACTCTGACTGGGGCCCTGTGGTAAACCCATCTGGAATTGCAGCTGAGTGTGCCCAGCTTCCCTATTTTGCAACCATATTCATTGCAAGTGTATGGCATCTGCAAGCCCTTTCATTCTGGAGCCCATGACCAATGAGGTGGTTAAAACGACTCAAAAACAGCTTCTTCAGAAAAAAAGTTTCTTCATTTACCTTAGGAGCAAAGCATAGAGAGCAAAAGATAAAACTAAAAAGGCCCGTGCACCTGGATCTTTACCCACACTTTACTCTTTGCCAGCTTTTGTAGGTTCTGCTCGGCCCAGCTAACCCCCTTTGGCTCAGAGAAACTGCCTGTCCTGTTCTCAGCATGCTTCATGTCCCCTTGCAAGCCTGCCAGCTCTTGTGGTCATTTCCCAACTTTTACTATGCCTAGGAGTCCTCTGTTTGTTTTTTACATTTGCTTGCTCTCGTCTTATCCTGGGGAAAACAGCTGTGTCGAGGGTTGGGGCTCAAGAGGTCACTCCTCATGGGTGTTAACTTGGCTATTGTTTTGGAGTGCTCGTTGGGTTGCTCTTTATCTAGGAAAGGCATTTGGGATGTTGTCTTTGGCTTGGTTCCTTGAAAAACCCATTTTACTCTAACATCGTAGCCCGTAATGCACCATAAAGACACAGAGGCATGCACCATATTTATAAAAAATGAATGAATACAGCTATTTCCCAGCGGGCGGTTCACACCCTCACATATTAAACAGGCTGCAGGCATTCTATTGTCACTGAAATACTGCTGCCTAAAGCTACTCTTTCTGCATGGTAAAATTGACTTTTATAGAGAATAGCCTGAATGGTGGGGACGCTGTCAATACTTAAAATGCTACAGCTGCACAGCTTCGGTGTAGACACTCGCTACAGTGACAGGCTGTCACTTCTGGAGATGGAGAACTATCTATGCCAAGGTTTAGGCTAAGTTCTCAGTGTAGATCAGCCCTCTCAGGGCCGTCCCTGGGGGGGACGAATGGGTCGATTGCTCCGGGCCCCGCGGTTACCTGGGCCCTGCGCTGTCCCGCTCCCAGCAGGCTCCCACGCGCGCTGCAGCCCCTCCTCCCACAGTTCCCCCGCTGCCTTTGGCTCTGAAGGCAGCGGGGCAGGGCGGGCCGGGAGGGCTATGCCCGGCCCCTAGGCCAGCACTCCCCGCTGTCAGGGGCGGAACACATGGGGCTCGGTCTCTGGGCTGGCCTGCCCCACATGGCTGGCTGGCCACCACAGGTGGCCTCGGCCTCCCAGCCCGAGGCCGGGACCGGAGCCGGCTCCCTCCTGCAGGCGGCCTCCAGGGCCGGGACCAGAGCCGACTCCAGCTCCCCCCTCCCTGCAGGAACCCTTGGAGCCGGGGCCGGCTCCACTCCCCAGGCAGCCTCCCAGCCCGGGGTCAGGGCTGGAGCTGCCCCCCCTCCCCCAACAGGCGGCTTCAGCAGCAAGGGCCGGGACTGGCTCCCCTCCAGCATGGGGGGTGGGGCCCCACTTTCGCCAATTGGCCCTGGGCCCCGCTCCCCCCCACAGGATGACCCTGAGCCCTCTGGGTATGTACACTAAGCATGCTATGGTTGCAGCTATAGTGTGGACTCTTATCTCAGTGAATGAAGGGGTTTTCCCAGCATTGTAGCTAGGTTAACAGCAGAATTCTTTCACTGAGTGACCCCTGAGTGACATAGCTAGATCAACCTAACTTTTAGGTGTAAACCAGGCCTTAGGCCCTTCCTAATGGTGCCTAAGTGGTTTGGGGGAAGTGAAGGGAAACAATAGCATCAATTGATCTAGGAATCTAGGACTGCAGACTGTAATTGCAGAGCCACTGGCCATTATCTTTGAAAACTCGTGTCGAACAGGGGAGGTCCTGGAGGATTGGAAAAAGGCAAATATAGTACCTATTGTCAAGAAAGGGAAAATGGAGGATCCAGGGAACTACAGACCAGTCAGCCTCCCCTCAATTCCTGGAAAAATCATGCAGCAGGTCCTCAAAGAATCCATTCTGAAACACTAGGAGGAAAATAGAGTGATCAGGTCAGGAACAGTCAGCATGGATTCACCAAGGGCAAATCGTGCCTGACCAAGCTGATTGCCTTCTATGATGAGATGATTGGATTTGTGGATGCAGGAATAGCCGTTGACGTGATATACCTCGACCTTAGCAAAACTTTTGATATGGTTTCCCACAGCATGCTTTTCGGCAAGTTAAGGAAGTATGGGTTGGATGAATGGACCATAAGGTGAATAGAAAACAGGCTAGATCATCAGGCTCAGGGGGTAGGAAGCAATGGCTCAGTGTCTAGTTGCCAACCAGTAACAAGTGAAGTGCCCCCAAGGGTCGGTCCTGTGGCCAGTTTTGTTCAACATCTTCTTTAATGATCTAGATGATTGGATAGATTGCACACTCAGTAAATTTGCAGATGACACCAAGGTGGGGGGAATGATAGACACGCTGGAGGGCAGAGACAGGATTCAGGGAGACCTAGACAAATTGGAGCATTTGGCCAAAAGAAATCTCATGAGGTTCAACAAGGACAAGTGCAAAGTCCTGCATTTAGGATGGAAAAATCCCATGTACTGCTATAGGCTGGGGACTGATTGGCTAAGTAGCAGCACTATAGAAAAGGACCTGGGGGTTATAGTGGACGGGAAGCTGGATATGAGTCAAGAGTTTGCTCTTGTTGCCAAAAAGGCCAATGGCATGTTGGGCTGCATCAGTAGGAGTGTTGCCAGCAGATCGAGAGATGTGATTATTCCCCTCTATTTGGCACTGGTGAGGCCACATCTGGAATACTGTGTCCAGTTTCGGGCTCCCCACTACAGAAAGGATGTTGATAAATTAGAAAGATAAGCAGAGGGCAACAAAAATGATTAGGGGGCTGGGGCACATGACTTACAAGGAGAGACTGAAGGAACTAGGCTTATTTAGTCTGCAGAAGAGAAGACTGAGGGGGGATTTGATAGCAACCTTCAACTACTTGAAGGGGTGCTCCAAAGAGGAGCGAGCTAGGCTGTTCTCAGTAGTAATAGAGGACAGGACAAGGAACAATGGTTTCAAGTTGCTTCTGGGGAGGACGAGGTTGGACATTAGGAAAAACTTTTTCACTAGGAGGGTGGTGAAGCAGTGGAATGGGTTACCTAGGGAGGTGGTGGAATCTCCATCTTTGGAGATATTTAAGGGCCAGTTAGACAAAACCCTGGCTGGGATGATTTAGTGAGAGTAGTCCTGCTCTTAGCAGGGGGTTGGACTAGATGACCTTATGAGCTCCGTTCTAGCTCTGAGATTCTATGATACTATGACTGCTTTCCCCTTTTTGGCAGAGATTATTCACAGCCTGAGGCTATATCTACACCACAATTTTATGTCAACTCAGGCAGGATCTCACTTAACATGTCATCCTGAGCCCTTTTCTTTGGTCTCCTTAACTGGCTCAGGCATCCTTTGAGTGGCAGAGGCCCTGGGGGGTTTTTGCCTTCCTCTGCAGGGCACAGGTCACTTGCAGGTGGATTTTCTGTACCTTGAAGTCTCTAAATCATTATCTGAAGACTTCAATAAATCAGCCAGGAGTGGGTGGGTGAGGTTCTGTGGCCTGTGTTGTGCAGAAGCTCAGATTAGATGACCATAATGGTCCCTTCTGACCTTAAGAGTCTATGAGTGTGTAAGAGGAGACCCTGAAGGCTGCAATAGCAGCAGCTGAAGATAAAACATACAGAGGTACCATTGTCAGTGTGTATTCACTACGGAAAGTGAAAGTTAAGATGCCAAACTCGTTCACCTTGTTCCCCTAAAGTTGTAAGTACTACATTCTCACTCCTGTTTGAGGTTGCTGGTGCACGGTGCCAGTCACAGCACCAGCTATGGTGAATATGGTCTGCTGTGGGCAGGAGTTGCATGATTTTAGTAATTTAGGCAATGGCGCTGCATACTGGCAGTTTTTCATAGGTGGTGGTGATTTTAGCTGAGGGTAACAAAGACAGAGAGAGTACAGCTGTTGCTGGTGTCCAGAAGCCCCTCAGGCCCATATGCTGCTAGCCTGTGTACTGCAATGGAGCTGCAATCATCACTGAGTGGTGTGGAAGTGTGTCCTCCTGCAGAGGAAGAAATACGGCAGGCCTCCTTGGAAACCTTTGAGGAGAAGATTGCACAATACCTCCATGGAAGTTTCATCAGGATCTCTCAGGGAATGCAAGGAACATCTCTATGTACATAAACTGCTCCGTGCAGTTCCCTGCCTACCTCTACAGGAGAATGAAAAGCAGATAGCAACTCTACCTCTCTTGGTCGGACCACTACCTCATCTGGCATGAGTAACTTAATGAAAAGTCAAAAGATGCTTCCTGCTTCTTTGGGGTGCCATCCCAGTAACCGACAATTTATCTATATGCTTACCTGATGTTCCTTCCCTGGCAATGGGCTCCCCCATGCTCAACTGGCTGGACTGTGGTGGAGTCAGAAACTCTGGCTTGCTGGGCAGCTGGATCCCACACTCATCTGTCCCCCATACTACTTCTGCTCATCCACCTTCTCCTCACTGATCATGACAGGCCTGTGACCTGAGGTTCTTGGAAATAGCCACAGTAGTGTGCAGGGTCGCAGTAGATTCTCTGTTAAGCATGGCATGCAGCTCTTTGTAAAAGAGGCAGGTCTGAGGCTTGACACCGGATTGACTGGTCTTCTGTTACACCTGAAATTCCTTGGCTTTCGTATGGTGGTGTTGCTGATCCCTGTTCTACCTCTTCTGCATCCCCTGAACAATCTGCTCACAGATGGTCACCTTTCTTCAGCTGGATCTGAGCTGTTTGTGCAGCCTCTTCTCCACAAATGCCTAGGAGATGCAGTATCTCCTGTTTACTTCTGGCAGGAGCACAGTTGGAGCAGATAGCCAGCATGGTTATCTGAGTAGTGGCACTCAGGGAGCACTGCTAGGTGTGCTTGCCAAGTCATGGAATTAGGAAAAGAAATCTCAAAAATTTGCAGGGCTTTAAAGGATGGGTGGGCCTCCAGTTTCCATCATGCCTGGCCAGTGGTGTTCATATCAATTACCAGAGCAATCAGCATGGGGCATTGTGGGACAACTGCTGGAGGACCGTTAGGGTCAGCATAATTAACACGGGGTCTTCATGACCATGGCTCTATGCCATTCAGGAACGTGGTGTTATGTCAGTTTAATTGGGAGCTTAGCCCAGAGATATACAAATGTTAAGTGTAGACACATGCACAACTAGTTCAAGGTTTGCTGGCTTGCACAGACCTAGCTTCATAGAACAGATTAGGCCTGATTATTTCAAACTTATTTGAACTTCTCTTTTGCTGGTCTGATTCCACCATCATATACATGGTTGGAGTTGTTCCGATAAGTTGAGATGAACGTAGTCTATGTACCTATAGAGTTGGGATGAGGCACTGCCTTTGAGGGTTCAAAGCTCCATCATCAACCTGAGCAGTTCTTGATAATTAAGGCTTTAGAAATAAATAAAAGGAAGCAATGGAAAATTCGCCAAGCCTTTACGGAAACCCAGGGAATTTACAGCTGAAGCATCCTCAGCCTTTGACGTTCTAAAAGTGAGCATGTCCCCCATTGCCTAATCTAATTACAGAACACCAGATGCCTCAGCTTCGCACAATTGCCCCACGTTAATTAAAGGTATTAAAGGTTAAATCAATTTAGTTGAATGGATGTGTGTGAATATTGACATCAAGTTAAATCTTGCTGATGGCAGTTTAGCATGAACCTAATAAATATCAGACCTTAAGTTAAGTGTCACAGCTATGAATGCAGACCAGAGCTGAGACACAGAATGGAAAAAAAGAGTGGGAGACAAGAGGAGTGGAAGCTCCTTGACTGTATGTTTGGTGCATAAACTGTCATTAGCAAGCACTGTAATCCCTCCCAGCATAGGAGTGGTGAGTGGCTAACAAAGATTTGAGGGTGGAATGGAACCTTCTTTGGGTTCAGGATCATACAGAGAATTTAGGAAGTGACTGAGTAGTCATTCTTCTGACAATTCATTTGGTGGTGGGGGTATAGTAGACAGTTTCGTGACTAGGAATGCCTCTTGCCCTTAGCCCTTGAGGTTCTTGGGAATGGGGCTTAACTGTGACAAGTGTACATTTGGTAGCTACTATGTGGTGGCTTAAAAAATTCCTTTGTTAATTTTTTCCTTACCTTTTCCCTTTGCATCTGATCTAGTGCTTTTTCCATATCCTTTTCTGTTCCTTACTCTCCTTTGTTGCCTCTTTTTTCTCATGTTGTCTCCCATTGAACCCAACTTCAGCCACTGTTCCTCTCTGCTATCCCTCACTGCCTCTTCTCATCCTCCCTCCTCAGCTCCCATTACTCTGTGGTCCCACTTCAGATGCAAAGGTTGGTTGTTTTAAGATTAAGCTATATATACAGTCCTGGATTTATATATAAAACATTCTAGCATTTCCTATTGATCAGACACAAGATTTAAGGTTGGTAGACGAATACACATTCTAACTTGTTTAAAAAGACAAAACAAAGAACTAAACCATGTGCCTTGTAGAAAATAGATCAGAACTCACTCAGAGCTGTTTTCTCTTTAGTGTTTTGAAAATAAAACTTTGAGCTGTCTTCAGTAGAGTGACGCTTCGCACATCACGGTGTCCTAAATAACATTTTTTTTAAAGTACAAACCTCCTAACGCTTTCAAATAACCTTTCTGCAGATGAATTCTCATTTTTCATCACATCTGAGAATGACAAAGACTGAAAACACTCAGGCAGAATGTTAACATGAAAGTACAGATTCTTTTTAAAGTCATAAGAAAACCAGCATGAACATTGAGGAGAGACAAGTTTTTCCCCACACATGTTCTGTGAAGCTTGCAGTGCAAGGCTTACCCTCTATTTTCCACCAATGCTTTATCTTTCATGGTCCTGACCTTCCATATTCATGCTTGTACAGGGATAGAAAGCACCAAAATGCCACAAAGGAATCTGGTTCCATGGTATTTCCAGCTCAGTTTTACAGACAAGAGGTAAAAAGTTTTGGTTAATATTGAAATCAGTGGAGCTATGTCAATTTACACCAGCTGAGGATTTAATACATAAACTTTTTGGTGTTTAGCCAAACTGACCCTGAATCTTCATTTTTTAAATTTTTGTGGGGGGGGGGAAGGGGGAAGGGGATTGTCCCTCCGTTGTCTGCATGATACATTGTAGGCTGATTGTCTCACAAGATGATATATTTCAGTGGGGAGCTAGACTCTCATTAACTTATTCTAGTAACTGGGAGAATCTGGGGCATCAGGGATGTGTAAACAAATAATGCAGCTGATCCAGAAAAGGGTGCAGCAATACTGATATGACAAGTTATTTACAGACATTCTGCCTACAGTTACACAGCTCTCAGTCCAGGGTAATTCCTTTGATTTCAGTGCTGTTTATCAGGGCTTGCAGCCAGGTAACTAACAGAGTGCAGCACTTGACTCATAGTAAACATAAAAGTGGTAATACACTTACTCCTGAAACAGTAATTCTGTAACACAGTTATCTGGGACACCATACTGAACTCTCGTTAGTCATATTTGCATTTAAATTAAATTTATCACCACCTGCCTCTGTAATTCAGTAAAGTTTAATATTTAATGTGCAGAAAACCCCCATTTTAAAAATATCAAAACTTTAAAAGAGAGTCCGGTAAAGAGGGCCATCTAAGTACCTAGATAGATTTAAATGAAAATTAGTAATAACTGGATGCTTCCTGTACCATTCTGTGAGCCAGGCAGAGAGCAGAAGCAGTGCACCATTTGTGACCTTCCTGACAAAAAAGAGCATCTTTAATTGGAATAATAGGCCAGGAAGGTCAAGAATTGTCCCAACAAAATGATTTGATGAATAACAGTCTTTAGAGCAACAGAACATTTTTTCAGCTGAATGTAAGAAAAAATCAGTTCTTAATGAATGAGCTTTCTCCAGTGCTCCTGTTAGTCCACTCATCTCAGCAGAAAGGAACAGGAGCAAATATGCAAAGAGAATGCATTACTATTACAGACGGGATTTGTTTTTCCAGATCAAGAATGAAGTACACTTGTGAGAACAGCCTTGGGAATTCTTCTCGTGCTTTACCTGTTCTTTTGGATTAGAGCGTGCAACCTTGGAAACCAATTAGTGAGATTTCCCTGATTAGTCCCTTGGTTTCAAGAGGAATACATGTTCACTGATGGGAATAAGTCTAGAACAGGGGTCTGCAACCTGCGGCTCCGGAGCCCAATGCAGTTCTTTGGCTGCCCTCTTGTGGCTCCAGGTCCCTTCCTGCCACCAAGGGACCCTGCGGGGGGCTTGCTCCTGGTTTCAGGCTCCCCCCCCACCATACCTGCACCCTGGCCCAGCTCCGCCGGCCAGGAGGCTACACCCATTGAGGCTCTCAAAACACCTGGTTACTGAAGGAATTTTTAGAAAGGGCTCTTCTTATCTTTCCAGTGCTGACCCCTGTTCTAGAAACTAATGTATAGGGAATTTTTATAAGACTGTCACTCCAGCTTTTAATAAGCATTAAATCCTGATCTAGCAAAGCACTTAAGCATCTGCTTAACTTTAAACAAGTGGGTGGTGTCAATGGCATCAGTGAGGCTAATATTCACAGGCTTAGTTTAGCTTACAGCACATAGAATCATAGAATCATAGAATAATAGGGTTAGAAGGGACCTCACGAGGTCATCTAGTCCAACCCCCTGCTAAAAAGCAGGACCACTCCCCCTAAATTATCCCAGCCAGGGTTTTGTCTAACCGAGCCTTAAAAATCTCCGAAGATGAAGATTCTACCACCTCCCTAAATAGCCCATTCCAATGCTTCACCACCCTCCTAGTGAGAAAGTTTTTCCTAATATCCAACCTTGACCTCCACAGCTGTAATTTGAAACCATTGCTCCTTGTTCTGTCCTCTGTTACCCTCGAGAACAGCCTAGCTCCCTCCTCTTTGGAGCAACCCTTCAAGTAGTTGAAGGTTGCTATCAAATCTCCCCTCAGTCTTCTCTTCTCTAGACTAAATAAGCCTAGTTCCTTCAGTCTCTCCTCATAAGTCATGTGCCCCAGCCCCCTAATCATTTTTGTTGCCCTCCGCTGGTCTCTTTCTAATTTGTCCACATCCTTTCTGTAGTGGGGAGCCCAAAACTGGACACAGTACTCCAGATGCGGCCTGACCAGTGTCGAATAGAGGGGAATTATCACATCCCTCAATCTGCTGGCAATACTCCTACTGATGCAGCCTAATATGCCATTGGCCTTTTTGGCAACAAGGGCACACTGTTGGCTCATATTCATCTTCCCGTCCACCATAACTCCCAGGTCCTTTTCTACAGCGCTGCTACTTAGCTGATCGGTCCCCAGCCTGTAGCAGTGCATGGGATTTTTCCATCCTAAGTGCAGGACTTTGCACTTGTCTTTGTTGAACCTCATGAGGTTTCTTTCAGCCCAGTGTTCCAATTTGTCCAAGTCTCTCTGGATCCTGTCCCTGCCCTCCAGAGTATCTACCATTCCCCCCAACTTGGTGTCATCCGCAAACTTACTAAGCACACAGTCTATTCCATCATCAAGATCATTAATGAAGATGTTGAATAGAACCGGCCCCAGGACTGACCCCTGGGGCACTCCACTCGTTACCGGTTGCCAACCAGACATCAAGCCATTGATTCCTACCCGCTGAGCCCGTTGATCTAACCAGTTTTCGATCCACCTTACGGTCCACTCGTCCAACCCATACTTCCTTAACTTGCCGACGAGAATGCTGTGGGAAACTGTATCAAAAGCCTTGCTAAAGTCAAGGTATATCACGTCAACGGCTCTTCCCACATCCACAAATCTAGTCATCTCATCATAGAAGGAAATCAGGTTGGTCAGGCACGATTTGCCCTTGGTTAATCCATGTTGACTGTTCCTGATCACTCTATTTTCCTCCAAGTGTTTCAGGATGGACTCCTTGAGGACCTGCTTCATGATTTTCCCAGGGATTGAGGTGAGGCTGACCGGTCTGTAGTTCCCCGGATCCTCCTTTTTCCCTTTCTTAAAGATAGGTACTATATTTGCCTTTTTCCAGTCCTCCAGGACCACCCCCGTTCACCACGAGTTCTCAGAGATAATGGCCAGCGGCTCTGCAATCACTTCCCCCAACTCCCTCAGCACCCTCGGATGCAGTTCATCCGGCCCCATGGACTTGTGCACATCCAATTTCATTAAGTGTTCCCTAACCTGACTTTCCATCACCGAGTGCCACTCTTCTCTCCAGTCCGCGTTACCCCGTGTAGTAGCCTGGGAGCTGGCCCGCCCTGTGAAGACTGAAGTAAAAAAAGCATTGAGTACTTCAGCCTTTTCCGCATCATACTCCACGAGGATGCCTGCCCCATTCAGTAAGGGACCTACACCACCTCTGATCCTTTTCTTGTTGCTGACATACTTATAGAACCCCTTTCTGTTATCCTTCACATCTCTTGCTAGCTGCAACTCCAATTGTCCTTTGGTCTTTCTGATTTGATCCCTGCAGTCCCGAGCAATATCTTTACATGCCTCCCTTGTCATCTGTCCAAGCTTCCACTTCTTGTAAGCTTCCCTTTTATGTTTCAGCTCCCCGCAGAGTTCCCTGCTAAGCCACGCTGGTCGCCGTCCACATTTGCTGTTCTTTCTGCACATGCTTAAGTAAGTGCTTTACTGGATCAGGGCCAGAGTGCTCAGCACTGTCCCTAAATGCACTACAAATGTATAAAATACAAAAGGGATCTGTGTTTGTGCATTAAAGTGAGGTTATAAAACTGATCTTTTCTTTGAGCTAAATGTGGTTTACAATAAGGAGAAGTGTGAGAGGAAGTTGTCACTTTGCTAATGCCATGTTGGTCCCGAAGACTCTTTTCCATCAAGACACAATTGCTTTTATCTCGTTGAATTCTCTTCCCTTTCTGTGGGCTCTCAAAGAACATTCTGCTTTGTTTACATGAACAGTGTTCTCTAAACAGATCTCTCTGTGTTAACAGCTGATGTATCAGATATAGTACCTCATGTAATGTATATTCTTGTATATCTAGTAAATGTGATTTGATATGATATGTGCTTTGATATTACCTAAGGTTTGGCATTTAAGATTTGAATTGGTATTAAAGATAAATTATTTGGTTTAGATACAGTAAGGACAACCACTCCCCCCAAATTAAAACCAAACTATGTATTATATGTGCAATAACATTTATATTATTTTTTTCCCATTTTTTTATTATTGCTTTGCTCTGTGGCTGTATGTTTGAGCCAGAATAGAATCCACTAATTCTGAAATGCATGAGCAGTCCTATTTTCACATTTGAACCCAGTTTTGCAAAACTAAGAGATCCAGTTACATTTTGTATAGACATCTAAATTCTAGGTTGCATCTCTCAATTGAACCCCAGTCCTAAATCTTTCTTAGACTTGTCTATTCCATCACAGCCTGATGCACTATTGAATGATCATCAACAGAGTGATATATGTGAATAAGTAGGTAGTAGCTTAGATTTAACCAATTTATTGTGTGTCTAATCCAGGTTGTGGTATTTGATTCAATTTGTGTGATATGGGATTCAGAAGAGGATGTAGAGTGATGACTTAAGTTAGCACAGTAATCTGCATTGAGTATGTGATAAATCCTGAATCAATCTCTTTGTCCAGGAATCTATGAGGCTCAGACTTGTTCACAGTGATTCACAAATGCGTGACAGTCAGGCTTGACTACTGCAACGGGTAACTAGAAATGAAGCCACCTACTTTGAATGAGCTCCCAGAAGTACAAAATGCAGAAGTCCATCTGCTTAGTAACACAGGTTGTCAGGCATGCTTTACCCCGGGGTGCTCTGCTCTCTCGCTGGTTCTCCATTGAAAACAAAAAACAATTTGCGGTTTCTGGCCTGACATAGGAGATACCTGGGAGAGTGCCTATCCCCCAAAGTCACAATGTCCCATGAGAGTTATGTTCCACCGGATCACTGGTAATCAAGAGAAAGGGTTGTGGCAGCAGGAGGCAGAACTTTCACAGGACCTGAACCTAGATTGTGCAACTCCCTCCTCTCCCACAAGAAATACAACCATTCATTACTAAATGCAATGGCCATTTCTTCTACTTGGCTTTTCCTCTGTAAAGTCTCTGCAGACAGACAGGTATAATGCAAATATAATGACCCCCCCCTCAAAAAAAATCACAATTTCTTCCACAGGATGAGGAGAAAAGGAAAAGATTGGTCCTATTTCCATTTTTAAATGTGTGAGGTGTTCAGAGGCTACTGTCACGGGTGGGCAGGGCACATAAGTACCCATATTAATAGCAGTGCCTTTGGGGGGGGGGCTGGGGAGAAAGGCGCCCGTAGTTGGCCAAAGACCTGGGGCCACTGCTGGCAGCAGCAGGAGCCAGGGTTTCATCACTAGGGGGAAAAAAAAGTGTCGGTTCTCAGTACCCCTGAGTAACGTCACCAAAAAAGGTGTCAGTAAAAAAAGCGCTGATTAATAGACAGTTGCCTTAAATCTAAACCAATTTATTTCATTCAGTGTGAAAACTCTTCTCTGAAACTGTGTGAATCTTCAGCATCTTGATTACCTCTTGCTGGGTAATTGATAACAGTGCTGATCTGTTTCTCCAAACATGAGGTAACCTTTGTTTCACTTCTCTTGTCTGGCCCATTACACTGAGTCACATACTTGTGTGAGCTGTCAACAAAGGTGTTTCCCTCCAGCTGTTCCCATTTACTCCAATCATTTCCTGTCTTTGTCACTTTCAATTATAAGCTCACCAGTCAGTGACCTTATTGTCCTATATACCTGTACAGCTAGCACAACGATCATGACTACTGAAATAATAAACACTTAAAAAAAATCATTCTGTAAAACTTGTCCTAGAGAATTTTCAAAATAGCCAACTTTTGGGGGGGTTTTTTGAAACAGAAATAAAGTCACTTTGCTGTAATCCTATCACTTTACGTAACTGGCTTCAGTACAGGATCCTTTTTTAGACACGATACTAAAAAGCAATCTCCTTACTTAAATACTTGGTAACATTCATTTTCTTTTCTTGGCAATCCCATCCCATCTTGATTCCCTGCAGTCACGTCATGCTGGCCACAGTCTCGCTGTACAGCTTTTCCCCACACACCCACATTTTTGTGCCTGACTACATTTCTGTTAGTATTATGACAAATTCGAATCCTGGCAATTAGGAAGAAATAAAGCAAATACAGCTAAGGAGTAGCGATCGTCTAAAATGATTTTTAAAAGGGGGGGGAGGGGGAGCCTTAATTCGCATGCGCTATTTAGAATTAATCTAAAACAATTACTACCTACTCTTCCTGAGAGGAGTGATGTGCAACTCATTTTAAAAAATCATTTTCATATCTCTTTTGGAATTACTGTAAACACTCTGGAAACAGCAGTTATTAATTTAACTGCTAATCCCCATGAACTGTCTATTATGCATTGAAGACTAAAGATCAAAAGACAATAGACAAAATTAGCAACAGCCTGCTGTTAGAGGTGAAGCAAAAGGCATTTTTATTGACAATATCTGAGTTCAGAGAACTGTGTTAGTTGACGCTTGGTCCTAAATTCTTTGTTTTTTATTCATGCAAATCTGCCCATTAAAGCTACCACTGTTGAAACAGATTAATAGATTCATCGGTTCCAAAGAACCATTGTGATAACTAGTCAGAACTCCTGTATTACATATGGAATTTACCAAAATGTATCCAAAATAATTCTTAAACCGCATCTTTTAGGAAAACATTGTCTTGATCTAACAATAGTCAGTGATGACAATCCACTAGGACAAAATTGCCCTCACTGGTAAAAATCAATGCCTTTCCAGTCTGCATTTTTCTATCTTCCGCTTACAGCCATTGACTCCTGATGTACCTTTCTCTGTTAGATAAAGGATCCCATTATCAAGTATTTGATTTCCATGTCAGTAATTTTAGATTGCAATCAAGTAAGTCTTTAAACTTCTTTTTGGTAAACTAAATAGAATGAGCTCAAGGCGGACTCACAGAGTCTGCAGGTCCAGCATTAGGACTGGGGATGTCCCTCCTCTACCCTCTACTGTCTTTCATGGGAGGGACATCTCCAGCCCTAATGGTGGACCAGCAAACTCTGTGAGTCTGCCTTGACTTCCCCCTCAGTGAGCTACCAGCACTCAGAGCCCCAGGAATTTGGGTAACCTCCTAGTGGAGTTGCAGATGCATATTTTCAACTCATAATACACAGCTGAGACATATAAACGTGTTTAACTATCTTAACAAATCATCACCGTAAAATAGATATCTTGCAAATCATATTTAATCCAGTATTTATTGCAATTCAGGAAGATTGTTACAGGTAATATTACAAAAAGTCAAATATTTCAGTATCAAATTCTACATGCAAGCAACAGTACATGGAAAAGTACTCAGTGCTGGAGTGAAATAACAGTTGCAAGAGGCAATCTTCATTGGTAAAACAATGGCAAAAGAAGTCTTGACAGAAAAACAAGCGATCAGCTAACCTGGAAAAATACAATGGAAGAAACTTGTGCTATACAAGTTTAAAGAGTTTAAATTAAGAATCACAGTAAGAACATCCCAAGTACAATATTAGGAACACAGATATCCCTGCTAAAAATATTACCACCTTTTTACTTATAAATATTCAGGGTACTTGCTATTAAAATAACTACTAGATAGCACAATAAGATGCATCCACACGGTGCTAACAAAAGTAAATGATGATGAGGTAAGAGTAATAAGATTAATTAAAATTCCATCCCAAAAGAAGCAAAGACCTTCTTAACATGGAGAAGAAAGATGTGTGATTCAGGGAATCATGGCAGATAAGACAATATTCTGTGTGTGCTCTCATGAGACTCTATGTGAACATATAAATTGAGAAGGGGTGACTATAAAAACCTTCCTGGAATCAAGTCTCCTATAGTCCCCCAGCCCGGGATGTCAGAAAGAGAAGGGCTGCTGGCTTTAGGTATTGGGAATGCCTGAGCTTTTAACAAGCCAGCATGGCAAGCCACAGATGAGCGTCTCTGTGAAACATAAACTCCTGTAAGTAGGAAAACAAAAAGCCCTCCCCCTCCCCATTTTTCCAAACAGGGCAGGGGCCTCAAACTATTGGGGTCACTATTATACGCTCTGCCTCTCTGTGTGGTGGGTTTGTGCCCCCTGACAGGGGCTCTCAGCCCTCAACTAGACGCTGGCCCCTACCCCGCACCTTCACGAGTTGGCTCCTCACCCCTCTCCTACCCCTGCCTCCAACTGTCTGACCCCCCAGGCCACTAACATTCCGTCCCCTGCTCACACTTTGCCCAGCCCCACACTCAATTTGCCCCTTTTTTCCCTCTGTAAAACCCCTCTTCAGAGAGGGCACCAAAACTGCGGCCAAGTAAGGGCAGAGGGATGGGCAGCGTCAGCAGAAAAGCGGCAGGGAATTCTACTGAGCATGCTCAGTTGATGTGAGCATGCGCAGAACAGCTATGGTAACAATCTGCGGAGACAAGGCTGTCAGGACTCTCCACCACTGCTGGTCCCCAACTGCCTTCCCAGTCCCCACTCCCTCCCTGCTCCTCTTGGCCCCCCCACCCCTTCCCCACCCCCCCCCCCGTTCCCTGCTCCTCGCCCTCCCCGGACCCCTTCCCTGCTCCTCTTGCCCCGCCCCCGCCCCCCAAGGCTCCCGCTCCTCTCGCCCCCCCACCAGTTCCCTGATCCTCCCGGCCCCCTCTACCTTACGTGGCCAGAACTGCAGGAGCGGCCAGAGTCACTCCCTGGCCAGGCTGCTCCCGCCCTGAGCCACGCATCTGAACATGCTCAGGGCGGGCATCTGAACATGCTCAGGGCAGGAGGTTTGAAAAAGCTCCAGCCTGGCCGCAGCTCCCAGGCGACCGCGGGCCGGATTCTGGCCCACAGCTGCTGCTCCTAGCCCCTGTCGGCCCCGCAGGGGAAAGGAGACCTGCTCCTGCCCCCAGCTGGCAGGCCAGGGAAAAACAGCTGCCAGTACACAGTACTGGTGTGTACTGGCAGACAGAGAGTGTGTTTCCGTGTTTCCTCCCGGTGCCCTTCTCTCTGGTGGTTACAGCCTGCCCATCTCCCTCTGTTTCCAGTCATGTATAAAGCTGCCGTGGAATTTTACGTCTGATGGTTACAAACTTCCTGGCCTCTTTTCTTTCCATCATTTTAGGAGCCAGCTCCCTTTTTCTTTGAAACTGGGGTAATTATGTTTCCTGAACCCAGCTGACTGGAACACCATAGATAGTCTGATTCTCAACAGCACCTGTTTGTCCTTCCAATCCAAGACTCTTTTCTTCAGTACATCCAGCAACTTGCATTTTGTGCACAGGAAGTCCTTTTTGGGTTGAGGGAGAGGAAGAAACATGGCATATCTATTGAAAGTCACCAGAACTGTTTCATTGCTAGCCATCTTGAAATTGCACATAAAGCTGGACTTGGAAAAAAGCTTCTCCCACTCCTGCTCTAAAGTCCCTCCCCAACTCTCCTCTAAGCTGCCTCTGTTCAACTGGGGCATTCCAAGAACCAAGAGAGTAATACAAAGAAAGCACAACTCAGAAGGAATCAGGTCAGTGTATTCAGTGTGCTTGGTTAGAAATGTCACCATTTAGGGTGTTACATAAATGATGACCTTTGAGAAACTACTGGGGTACTTATTTCAAAGAGGCATGAAACAGAGAGAGAAACAACATTACCACGAAGTTCATGCTCTGACTAAGACATCAAAGACTGGAAATTATGAACTGAGGCAATTATTTTATATGTAACTCTCGTGCCTGAGGTTTGCAGCATTTGATATGGAACATCATTCACTAGATGCACCCCTTACCCCTGTATATAGGCATGGTTAGGTGAATTAAAATGACAATCCAGCAGAATTTCCATGATTTAATCAGTTTAGATCAGTAGTTTTCAAACCACGGGTCGGGACCCACTACTTGGTTGCAGACCCTTAGATGCTGGGTCACAGCACCACCTGCTCCTGCCACCAAAGGACTGGAATGCATTGCTCAGAGATTCCAAAGGGGTGGCCGTGTTAGTCTATTGTAGAAAGACAACAGAGTCCTGTGGCACTTTTAAATGTTTTGAATCCTAACACCTATTTTGATTTGCTGTTACAGCCTGAGCTGATGCTATGTCATACACTCCTCTGCATTTAATTTCCTTCCATTCTGTAACTTTCCCATCTTCAAAGCGTCTGACGAAGTGGGATTTTCTCCCACGAAAGCTCATGCGATAAATAAATCTGTTAGTCTTTAAAAGTGCCACAGGACTCTGTTGTCTTGCTCAGAGATGTATTTGTTGGGTTGGGTGCATAAATGACTTTCTCCAACTGGGTCCCAAGAAAAAAATTATTATAATAATTATTTTGATGGTCTTTTCAGCTAAACTATTTTGCTATTTAAATTTCTGATGAAAAAAATCAACATTTTGTGTGGGAAAATTAGACTGTTTTGTTTGTTTTCCTATTAAAATACAGGAAAATAAAACTTTTACCAGCTTTACTGAAAAGTTAGCTATAAGTGTAAGGACACATGTACTGTTTCTTTAAATGTTTACACATGTACTGTTTCTTTAAATCTGTTTCAGGAACAGGGGAGCTGGGAAAGGTTCTAAACAGAAGTTCTACAGTGAAGCAGATTGAGAGAGAGAAGCTTTAGAAATAATGTTTTCCTCATTCTGACACTTCCTTGTTCAATGGTAGAAGAAAAAGAGACTTCCTGTAATTCTTTATCATTGTCATATAGGTCATTTGCTGTTTTCCCCATTTACACTGTTTTCTGTTATTTGCATGCACCATTTACCACGGAAAGGTACCAATGTGCATTGGTAACAGAATATTGACATTTGATGAGATTTTTGTAAGGAGAATAAAATGTCAAATACCTCTTGAGTTAAGTACAAAAGCTAAGCACAGGTCAACTGTGCAGTCCTTTCACCTCACTTCACTTGAATTTTACATGCAACCACCACTCCCTCCATTCACCTCCACTCTCCCCATATCTGCAGCTCCCTCCTTCCCCACCACAACCACAAAAAACCACCCCACCTGTTGAACAACTGATGAGGGTTCAGCTTTCTCTGACTGGTCTGAGACTAAATTCAGTAGACTGAGATAAAATCTGAGCTAAACTCTAACAGAGACGATCTAGCCCAGTCCTTCTTATCTCCATGGGGGCTAGAAGTACCCTCTATTAGCTTATCCGACTCTGAATGAGGAAGAAACACTGCCCCTTCCAGTATGTGCCTGTTATGGGCAGGATGGATATTGGAAGGACAAGAACAGAATATGTGTATGACAGAGAGCAAGCAAGAGCGAATCAAGGTTGGGAATAAAAAAAAGAGAACTTGAGCAATGGGTTATAAAGGGTGGTGAGTAAGTGGTGGCGGGGTTAGCTGGGCTGATGAGGAAAAGAAGGTGAGAGTGATTTGAGAAAAGACTAAAAAACGTGGATTAGGAGAGAAGGAGAAAGAAAAATGAAAAACTATTCACTATACAAAAATAAGTTTGAGAAGGAAACAGAATAAGGAAATGTGCAGAGGGAGAAAAGCATATACTTGAGAGAAAATATACTGACAATGTGATGTATTAACTTGCATATAATAAACTAAATATGTCTATATTACTTAAATTCTGTGCTCTTAAGGAATGAGAGAGAGCCCTGAGCGTATGATGGATGCCACTTTGTATATATATAGTAGTCACACATTTGCAGCAACACCTTGTAAGCAATCATTGTTTAGGGGCAACATTTCCCCTGGGAACACTTTCCCTACAGTGAATTATAAGAGCAACAGCCACTTAGTAGCCACATAGCAAAAGAGCACTTATATGTTGCTACTAATGGGTGTCTACTATATCTATTTTATAAATCTATGTATATCTAAATTTAAACAAATAAACATTCAAAACTAGGGATGGAACAAAGTGGAGGACACATGCAAAAGTTTTCCTAGAGTAGCCAAAAAAAAAAAGCCTAAGATTGATCCAGGTTGCACAGTATTTTTCTTATCTTTTATAGTCTCTTTGCTTAATTAGTGGTGATAGACAACTGACAGGAGGTGAGATTGACAAACCGCAATAACCATATTAGTAAATGAGAGTTTCCTTTTTTGAGCTGAAATATAATAAAGCTGTGGGGGTTTCATTTGCATAACATGCAGATTTTCAACAAGCTTCTTCAAAAGGAAAAAAAAACCCCTTTCCTTACACCACTTTGAAGGAGAAGTCTGAGGCGTCTGCTCGGAGTGCTGTCTGGATTATAATAAATGGGTCAAAAGAAGAAGTGCGGTGGTGGTAAGTCAGACAAGCTACCTTAGACAATGAAAATGGATTTAATTCATTTTCAAAGACTGATTTTGTTGTTGCTAATTGTATATATTGCAGACCAGAAGCATAAGCTGCACTTTAACTAAGGAATATTAGAAAACAGGAAAGAATCAGCACTACTTTGTGTAGCATCCAAGCTGAACATGTGACCAGTTTACTTAATGGGTAATCACCATCCCTCTTATTTTGACTAAATCTTTTTAAGGCTCAGATTGTAAATTTCTTATCTTCTCAGTTCTCACTACCACCACCACCAATTTGTTGTGTGACCTTGGAAAAGCATGTAGCTACTCTGGATCTGTTTCTCCATAACACAGTGATAATACTTAATTACCGCACAGGGTATTTGTATCATTACTTCGTAAATGCTTAGAATGTGTGCCAGCACCCAATAGGGATGATGAAGTCCTTTACTAGCAGCCAAATACTTTATTTGGAAGTGAGCATCTGGACTGAAAATTAGCACATTTCTTATTAAGTTACTTATCAAGTTTAGAAGAGTATAAAACATCCCTATTACCTACAGACCATATTCTGCTTATTTCACTCATATGAGTATTCCTGTTGAAGCAGATAGGACTACTCACAACAGTGAAATAAGCTTAAATTGGCTTTATGTGATGAACTCGGCTCTGTAAAAATCACAATTACCTTTTCATTCCCGAAGTTGTCAAAAATCTTCCAGTGGAAAGAAAGAAATGTTAAACGGCTCTGATCCTGAAATGCTCTCTGTTTTGGCAGATCTTTGTGCCAGCATGGAGCCCATTATCTTCAGTGGGACTCCATGTGAGACCGGCAATTTGCCTGTGTGGGGCTCAGGGCAGGCCTGGGGCCAAAGTTTTAATCGGTCAATATTATGAATCAAGGAATCTGTTTTAAATATTAACAGAAACTGCTTTTTTCCCTTGTAAGTTCCTTGGAGACATACAATCAGTCTTAATAAAGACTTAATATAAATATATGTACCTCAGTTGACAAATGCCTTATAACAAACCACAAATTTCCTATTAGGGATTTTAAAAACATTTTATAATAATTTATTTAGAAAGAAAGTAATTTCTATCATCCTCATGAAAAGCTACACAGGTTACTTTCATGTAAAGTGTTAAGAAGTGAGGAGCTTTTGTATGATGGTTTAATACTTCAGAAGCAAGAGAACTAATTAGAAATAAAACTAGTATTTATCCCTCCAGAATTATGAGCATTATGAGCTTGATCCAAATCCCAGTAAAGTTAACTGAAAGCTTCCCATTGACTTCAATGCGTTATGAATCAGATTCTATATAGTACATTTTGAAATGCAAGTATTCACTAGCCAGCAAAAAAAAAAATAACCAATCTAAAGAGAAACTATTAGCAAATAAGATCTTAAGGAAAAGCTTTTCTTAAACAAGTTGCATAATATTTTGATTGTAATAACTGCAGGTTTCATTTGTTCTTAATAAAATAAAATAAGTTTAACTGGTGTGTAGCTATCCTTTGGAGACCTAATTTATGTACAAGACTGTGAGATTTTAATGAATACATTTTATACATCATGAAACAAATAAATGATGTAAAATAGAATATTTTATCTACTATTTATTTTTGTTTGCAAATAGTAGAAAGCATCCATCCACGAGCTCTGGGCATCCTGTCTGTTAATCTAAACACACAAAACTAAACACAATATGCTCACAGTTCATGCATTCTACCACACTGTAGCATATGCTTAAATATTATTCCTCATCAGGCACTGGAAAATATCTCACTCCATCTACCACTCTTCAAAGCGCGGGTGAAACAGATGGGCCCAGCAGCATGCCCTGTAAGTTTCTAAATTGGGCTATGGCAGAGCCCTGGAGCCCTTTGAAGAATGTCCTAGTCACTGCTTATATCAAGTTCCAAAGGGGTAGCCGTGTTAGTCTATTGCAAAAAACAAACAGAGTCCTGTGGCACTTTTAAAGACTAACAGATTTATCTGTTGCATGAGCTTTCGTGGGAGAAAATCCCACTTCATCAGATGCTTTGAAGAACGCTTCAAAGTGTCTTGATGAAGTGGGATTTTCTCCCACAAAAGCTCATGCAATAAAGAGACCTGCTAGTCTTTAAAAGTGCCACAGGCCTCTGTTTGTTTCTCTTATATCAAGGGATCAGAACCTCTACTGATCCCAACTGTGGCAGTATTTCATAGAAAGAGACACCTCTCTCAGATAAAATGGCTCTAGCTCATTTAGGTCTGTATCCTTTAAAACCAGTATCTTCAAATCTATCAGGAATTTCACAAGTAATCAGTGCAGATACAAATGTACTGATGTACTTTCTAACATACGCTGTACTTACAAAACAAGCAGTCACCCTCTGCATCCATTCCATTTTACAAACTGATTTCAGATGTAGTCCCCTGTAAAATGCACTGAAGTAATCTAATCTGGAAGTGACAAAGACATGGGTGGTGGGAGCAAACCTGTCAGAGCAGGCATGGATGGTAAAATACCTTTCGAACTACTGCTCCCAACTGATCTAAATGCAGCTATAGGCCTAGGAAATCACTTATTTATACACTCAGGTGACCAATGCCAATTGAATTTAGAGGCAGAGATAATCTCTACCATTTTTTCCAGTTACTCCTCTCAGCCTTCCAGCATCACCTCTGTTTTGGCTGAATCTCAATCCAGATACTTTGCTCTCTTCCACACCTCAGTCTCCACCCACCAGAAACTGGGTCAAGCTGTTTTATGACTTAATAATCTGCCATGTTCCTATGCAAATAGAACTGTGGGATAGGTAATACAGTGATGAGTGGCAAATTCAAAATTAATCCACTGAAGTCGATTGAGTCACACCACAGATGAATTTCATCCCTTTTTTGTTCTACATACATAATCACTTACCAAAAACGGGAGGAAATTCTTTTATCAGTAATAATGAGAGAGAGACAGAGAGCATGCACATAGGGGAAAAGCTAGATTTCACTTGAGAGCATATGTGCTTGTGTTTATAATATTAGCAAAGGATTGAATTATATCAAATTCACTTCAGGGCCCTCTATGCTGATATTATAGAGAAGGGCCCTTTAAAATAGATATAACATAGACAGATATAAAAGAGTAACAATTATTACGGACTTTATGACAATAGTTTAACATAATAGTTGGAATCACTTATTTAATGTTTTGCCATTGTGCAATGTGTTTGATTCTTTGGGTTTGTCTGGGAGACAGCAGCCTGGCATCTATAAAATGACTACAGTCAAAGAAACGCAGGTGAGGAACCAACTTTACCGTTGCATGTTTAACTTCCAGAAAGAACTGTGTCACACTCTAAATATAGCTATCAGCCTAGGAAAGCCCTTATTTATAAACTCAGGTGATCAAAGGCAATTGAATTTGGAGGTAGAGATAATCTCTGCCATTTTTTTCTAGCATTTCTCCAAGATATCCATCTAGCATTTCTCCAAGATCTAGCCTCCTGTTGATTTAAATAAAATTTGTAAGGCCCAAAGTAACAGCACCATCTGGTGATGTCCAATAACATTACAAACTACAGAAGGGTAGCTGTTTTAGTCCAGTTCAGCAAAACAAACAAGGAGTCCTGTGGCACTTTTAAAGGCTAATACATTTACTATCGCATGAGCTTTCATGGGTAGAATCCCACTTCATCAGATGCTTTAAATGGAGGTTGCAGTATGAAAGAGGAAGTTTAAATGCAGAGAAGGGTAAGTCACAAGATCAGTTCAGAAATTTTTCGATTGACTTCAGTGGATTAATTTTTAATTTAGCCACTTGTCACTGTATTACCTACCCCACAGTTCCATTTGCATAGGAATATGACAGATTATTAAAGTCATAAAACAGCTGAGAGATTGACCCAGTTTCTGGTGGAGACTGAGGCATGGGAGAGAGCAAAATATCTGGATTGAGTCTCAGCCAAAACAGAGGCTCAGCTGGAAGGCAAACCAAGGAAGTTGTTTGGATTTAAACAGTGTGGAATAACAGAGGAGGGGGGGGAAGTTAAAAGAAGGAAAAATAACCTTTTGTAATGACTGAGCCAGCCCAATTCTCTTCAGACCCAAGGTAATAGGGTAAACTTGCATATGAATTCTAACTCTGCAAAACAAACAAGGAATCTCGTGGCACTTTTAAAGACGAACCAATTTATTTATTACATGAGATTTCGTGGGAGAAGAAAAACTCTGCAGTTTCCCTTTGAAGCTTTGATTTGAAGTTTTTCTGTTGAAGCTCCGTAACTGATATATCTTTCATAGAACGTGCAGGGAGGTTGAAGTGTTTCCCTATTGGTTTTTGAATGTTACCATTTCTTATCTATCTGATTTGTGTCCATTTATTCTTTTGTGCAGAGACAGTCCAGTTTGTCCAATGTATATGGCAGAGGGGCATTGTTGGCACATGATGGCATCTATCACATTGGTGGATGAACAAGTATATGAGCCCTTGATGAAGTAGTGGTTTGATTAGATTGGGTGATGGTGTCATTTGAGCAGCTATGTGGGCAGAATTGGCAACAGTGTTTGATGGACAACAAACAGTGTTGATGTTGTGTGTAGTTGCTAGTGAGTATCTGTTTAAGATTGTGGGGGAGGGACTGTCTGTAAGCAAAGAGAGGTCTACCTCCCAAGGGTTGAGAGAGAAAGGGATTGTTTTGTAGGATAGGCTGTAGATTCTTGATGATGTGCTGCAGAGGTTTGACTTCAGGGCTGTAGGTGATGACCAGTGGTGTTCTGTTGTTTTCCTTGTTGGGTTCATCCTGTAATAGTTGACTTCTGGGTACCTGTCTGGCTACGTCAATATCTTTTCTCACTTCCCCAGGTGGGTACTGAAGTTTAAAAAATGTTTGATAGAGATCCTGAAGGTTTTTTTCTCTACCTTAGGGATTGGAACAAATGTGGTTATATTTTAGGGCATTGCTGTAGTGTAGACAATGGATCATGTGGTGTGTCCCAGATGAAAGCTTGAGAGATATAAGTAGGTATAGCAGTCAATAGGTTTCTGGCATAGAGTGGTGTTTGTGTGTCCATCACTTATTTGTACTGCAGAGTACAGGAAGTGGATCCCTCTGGTGGAGGGGTCAGGCTGAGGTTGATGGTGGGGAGAAAATCGTTGAAATCTCAGTGGAATTCTTCAATTCTCCTTTTTGTGAGTCCAGATGATGAAGACGTCATCCATGTAGCATAAGTAGAGTAGCAGCACTTAGGGACGAGAGTTGAAGAAGCGTTGTTCTAAGTCAGCCATAAAAATGTTCGCATATTGTGGGGCCATCTGTGTACGTTGACTTGAAAATATAAATCTACAAATCCGAAATGGTTGTGAGTGAGTACAAAGTCACAAAGTTCAGCCAGAGTTAGAATTCATATTGAATTTGACATCTTTATCCTGGTTCTGAAGAGAATTGGGCTGGCTCAGTAATTACAAAAGGTGATTTTTCCTTTTTCTAACCTCCCCACCTTCTTACCTGTTATTCCACACTATTTGAATCCAAACAACTTCCTTCGTTTGCTGAAAAAATTCTGAAGTGACCTTGTGACTTACCCTTCTCTGCATTTATACTTCCCCTTTCATACTAACCTCCTTTCATTCGTCTGATGAAGTGGGATTCTACCCACAAAAGCTCATGCTAGTCTTTAAAAGGACCACAGGACTCCTTTTTGTATTACAAACTATGACAACTTTACACTCAACACATTGAGTAAGTATATTTGAATGGGTTTTTTAAAATTTCCTGCTATTGTAAACATTTAAATTAACATAAATAAATTCATAAAAATACATGGAAATAAACAGAGCTATCACCCCAGAATTCATACAACATAAAATCATATCCTTCCAAACTAATTAGAACAAATTTTAACATTGTGCCTGAGCTATGCATATACAAATAGCAAAAGGAGGCACAAAAATAGACAACTGCACAACAATTTTCCTGCTTTGTCTGTGGAACTGCACATTTTGTTTTGAGCACAATTCAGTAACATCATTTTGAAAATTTCAAGTCCAGTGTACAGTAAGGTCTTATATATACATCAGAAAATAGTTACTACTCAGTTGAGTAACTAAAGTAGGCCCTTATCTTTCAAACTCTTATATGTGTTGAACTTTATGGACACTGCCAGTAATGCCATTAACATCAGTGGGACTGTTCCTATGCATAAAGTTAAGCGATTGTCACCTTTTAATTGTTTGCAGGATAGAGGCCATTATCCATGATATGTTCTGAGCACAGTGAAACTATTTAATTAACAATGAAACCATTTAATTAGGTACCAGCTCAGGCTATGTACACATGACAAACTTGTCCCACAATAAGCTATTGCGGGACAAGGAAAGCGCTATAAATATAGCGCTTTCATGTGTACACACGTGCTTCTTGTATCGCAAAGGAGCATTCACCCGTGTGAACACTCCTTTGCGATACAAGGAGCAGTGTATGGTGGGCACCTGTCCCATCAAGCACTGCCCACAGCCAGCCTTTCAGTCCAGTTGCAGGGCTTAGGGTGGCAGCGGGGGATGCGGAGTGCAGCCCCCGTCGCCTCCCGAAGCCCGGGGGCTCAGCAAGGGGTCTGGCACGAACCGGCTGCCATCGCTGGTTCGGGCCAGCCCCCTAGTCCAGCTGCAGGTGGCTTAAGCACTGCAGCCTCTGCTGCCACCCAAACCCCTGTAGCTGGACTAGGGGGCTGGCCCGAACCAGCGAGGGCAGCCGGTTTGGGCCAGCCCCCTAGCTCAACCCAGGGGGCCAATCCCCGGAGTCGCTGAACCTGGCAGCTCCCATAACAGTCAATTTCAGTGCTCAGCTAGAGCAGTGAAATTGACATATTTGACAGCTTCAGTGTCCCAGAGTGGCCTCGACTAGCACTCTGGGACATTTCCGGAGGCTGTCTAATGTGCAAAATGTGTACACACGAGCATTACCGAGGAACAGATGTTCCGCGGTAAGCCTAACCACTCTCGAATTGAGTGGTTTAACTTTTGAGTGGCAAGAGGGTGTTGCCGCGCAACAGGGAAAATGCTCGTGTGTACCTCCAAGCATTATTGCGCGGTAAGGAGCCTTATCACGCAATAAAGTGATCGTGTGTACATGGCCTCAGTCTACATGGTTCCAATGTTTACACAATCATTTAATCAAAACTATCAACATTTTAATAGTGTCTAACAATTAAACAAATAACATCCAGCTTTGTCATCTACAATAGCCCTATGGTTAAATCTCTTTCCTGGCATACAAACGGGTTGTTGTTACTTGTTAGGAGGAAGTGGTGATCATTTGAATTTAACCTGTATTTATAACTAATGCTGTTATTTGTTGCTTCTCTAGTTCCTAATATTCAAGCGCATTTTTGCTGAAGTTGAAGGTGAACACAATACAACATAACAGAATATTCACTTTCTTTTTGATTGAAATTTCAGTCATTTTTCAGCACTGGTGAGTAACGAAATAAAACAACAAAATCTAAATATTTAAGTTGTGTCTGATTGAATTTGTTTAATCCATACACCTGGAAAGTGTAAGAAGTGCAGCTGTTTAGCAATGTTTCTAGGTTAAATACCCATTTAATTGAAGTATCTGAAATCTTTTTACCTTTCAGAATTCTATCTTCCTTACCCATGGTTACCATTTATCCACTCCATAAGATTCTTCTGTTTATATTGTTATAATGGAAGGTTATCCACTTATTTATCTTTGCATTAGTACTTTTGACAACTCATGTATTGATGGATAGCAAAAGAAATATACTGAGGTACATGGACTGGAAAAATAGCACAACTGAAAAATATGTTATTGGGTTTGTATTAGATATATAAATGTATATGTGTATGTAAGCACTATTAAAAAAGTTTTAGTGGATCAGTACAGAACTAACTTACTACATTATAGAAAAACAGAAGCAGGCATACTATTCAAATGCCTGTTAAGAGGCCACTAAAAATAACTTCATTAGTAATACATTTTTGCTTATATAGGATCTGAACCAGCTCCCTTTGCATTAAGCATGAAGTGTGGCAAATCTTTGTATTCAGGGTTAAATCCTGCACTCCTTATTTGACCCATTAAAATGAGGATTCAATTCTGTATCCTCAACTAACTGACAGAATTTACAGTTTATAATTTGTAAGAGTTTTTCAAGTAAATCTGTGAATTCGAGTTATAAACTTTTTAAAATGACTTTTAAAATTTTTTTTGTTGGAGGGGGAGTAAACTAACCTGAGGGTCCCTGGAGTTTGAGAATTGAGAACAGACTCACTTGTAGATTATTCCAAAATTTAAGGCATGGGTTTATTTTTTAATTGATGTGTATGGTCTATAAATACTTTTAGTCATAACTATTTCTATTTATACTGCATGCAGACAGTTTTTGTCTGCCTCCTGCATCTTGGTAAGATCATAGAAAAGAGCAGCTGTCCTGCATGTGAGTGCTGACAGATTGTAACAAGAAAATTAGCTGAGGCAGTGGACAAGTGACAGTGGCTGGATGAAAACAGAAAACGCCTACACAAGACAAACTAGGAAAGACAGAAATTATCTGAGAATTTTGAGAGTGGAACTGGCCAGGAAGCAGAGCTAGAGAAACAGTGAAGCCTGTTAAACAAACACATCTGTGTGCTTTGAAACTTTACACTTCTACAAAAGAACTTTAAATACTGCTTGAGCGTCCTCCACCAGATGTTCAAACCTCAGGCTTCCAGGCTCCTGAAGCTTCACAATTTAAACCTTGAAAAGCAGGGGAAAGAAGTTGGAGTTGTGATTAAAGCTTTCTTTAATGGGCATGCTAAATCTGAAATAGAGAAGACTGTCTCCTCAGTCCCACTCACAAACTAACCTCTCTCTCCAGCCCCTTCAGAAATGGGTCAGCAGCTCCCACATTTCCATATGCCAAGGGCTTAGCCACGGATGGGCCTGGGTGGGCCGAGGCTCACCCACTTGGTCCTGAGGCCTGACCATCTTAGCCCCTAGCAGTGGTGCAAACTTCACCGCCGCATGCCTGCACAGTTTGGACCCCTGCTGGCCCGAGCACTGTGGCTCTCCCCCTCCAGGGGACAGGGGCGGCTTCCAGTCACATGACTGGGAGTGGCCCTTGGCTGGGCATACCCTGAACTTGCAGGGGACCGGCCAGAAATCAGGGGCTGGCTATGCCACTGCAATATGCTTTCTTTTTTTTTTAAAGCCCAATAATTCCTATACAAGAAAGTTTGTTAAACAAGAACTAAGGTTGATTGTGGTGTTTCCTCACAACAAAGCAAACACAAAAAGCAAAGAAATCCTAAGTGAAGGCAGAGTTCACACAATACCAGTCTGCATGTTTGTTCACCAGCATTCTGCCTCACCAACACACTCAGATCATTTCAAACACCCTCCATTTTAGTTCAATAGTACTATCACATTCAACTACAGTAGACAGGAAAACAAATCAGTTTCACAGCAACTTCTGAGATGTTGACATTTGTTGCTGTTTTATATTGGCATGAAAACAAAACTTTTCAAACAGTTTCACAAAAATCAAGGGAGAGTGCACGTATAGAGTTCCAAATCCCTGCTCTGCCTGTTTCACAGCAGAATTTCTCATCCTGGATAACTCTGAAACTAGCAGAGCAGGGACTTGAATCTGGATTTGTTACATCACAGCCCAGTGCCCTAGCCTCCAAATTTTAGAATATGACTCTGTTCCTTGCTTCAAAAAACCTACCTTTTCAATGAAGACTTCATCAAAACAAACATCTCAATGAAAAATATAGAAGACAGACAGATTGATTGATTTTGTTAGTCTTGGTTTTCTCCATTGCTGAATATTTCTTGTTTTGATCTCTTGACACTTCCTGTTTTGCTTTCCTGATCCATTCTACTTCCTTCCTGTACAGGGGCCCTCAGGACAGCAAAAATGTCCTCACCAATTATTTTCTCATCATTGGAAACATATCTCAATATGAGTGAGGTAAGCTGTTTATTGCTGACCTGTATTAATATACCCATGAAACAGTTGATTTGGAAGTGGCAGCTCTATGAAGCTGCTGGACAAATTGTCATGACCTTGAGAGTGGATAGCTAATGGGAGTCATTTGTGATGATGTAATGTTCCATACACTGTGTTGTCACTTGATAGTTTGCTGGGAAATTTTCGGGATGGTGTTCTGTGGATTATTTCAGAAGATTATCTCTACCACTTAGATTTCAGTTAAGATTTTATTAAACTCACCAGTGAATGTATTTCCAAGAATTTGATTAGTAATACTACTAGGAGTACAGCACTAATCTGAAAACTAGAAAGGATGCGTATGTTGCATTGGCTCAGTGATATTTCTAAAGCACAAGAAAAACAAATATGTTCTGCTAGAAGAAAGGCTTGAAAATATGGGAAATCAATATTCAAGGTTGAGGATAGTATTACATAAAAGTAGGATCTTCTGTAACTTGAAGTCTTTAACCATGACTTGAGAACTTCAGTAACTCAGCCAGAGGTTAGCGGTCTGTTACAGGAGTGGTTAGGTGAGGTTCGATGGCCTGCAATGTGTACGTTAGACACTAGGGCTATGTTAATTTAAACTAACTTAAGCCTTGGCCACGAGGCTTTCATTAGTTCGAATTAAGGGCTTCCTTAATTCGAACTAATAAATTTGATTGCTTATTTTGAACTAAGCCTTAATTCTAAATAGTTAGCTCAAATTCAGTCAATGTGGCCATATTAGTTTGAACTAACTGCTTAGTTCAAACTAACTGGCAGATTGAACTTCATGCAACTAACTAATTCGAACTAAGCAAGAGCCCTGCATGGACATGGCTAGTTCGAACTAGCATTCTAGTGGGGCCATGCTAGTTCAAATTCAGTTAATTCGAACTAACTAAAATTAGTTCAAATTAGTTCGTTCGAATTAACTAATTCGAACTAGCTTTTGTAAGTGTAGACATAGACTAGATGATCATGATGACATCTTCTGACCTTCAAGTCTATGAGTCATTTTTCAGCTATTCTCCAGACTCCTGCAATCATATGTCATTTTGAGAAAATTCTTCTTCTGTTAAAATAGTGTATTTCACAGTTTTGTGACTGTGCTAAAACAGACAATAAAGATCTGGATTGTCTGAGCTATGTTGAGTGCTAGTATGCAGTAGGGAAGAGAAGATTTTATTTAGAGACTGTTGTATGTATTGCCAACTGAAGGAGAACATTTCTGATGGAGCTCTTTGTTGGAATTTGGATAGCACATTACTGGTATGCACAAGGATTTTTGTGGTCAGGATTATGAGAAAAAAAGTGGATTAGAAAAAGAAGCCGTGACTGGGTGTAGTATTTGTATACTTAACTTTCAAACACCGTTATGACCAAATATTTCCATGACTTCTATTGAGACACAAGGATGCATCTAAAAAGCAGAATTTGATCTTTTATGTCTCATACTATCAATTCTCTATTGTTTACTCAATACAAAGAACTTGCAGAAATGAGCACTGATTTTCATATTAATTGGCTGAATTGTTCTTGCAGGTAGAACCCAACACCACAGACTATCCAGACTACTCATATGATTATACTCAAATTACAACACCATGTGACAAGTCGGAAGTCAGAAACTTCACAAAACTATTTTTGCCAATTGCATATTCGATTATATGTGTTTTGGGCTTAGTGGGTAACATCTTTGTAGTGATGACTTTTGCTTTGTATAAAAAAGCCAAGTCTATGACAGACGTATATCTCTTCAACATGGCCATTGCAGATATATTGTTTGTTCTCACTCTTCCGTTCTGGGCAGTGAATTATGCTGCTGAAAAATGGATCTTTGGTGATTTCATATGCAAAATAAGCAGAGGTATTTATGCGATCAACTTCAATTGTGGCATGCTGCTCTTGGCCTTTATCAGTATGGACCGATACATTGCTATTGTACAGGCAACAAAATCATTTAAATTTCGGGCTAGAACACTTGGGTATAGTAGACTGATCTGTTTAGTTGTATGGGTATCATCAATTTTAATTTCCTGTTCCACTTTCATATTCAGTGAAAGCTACAGCCACTCGATCAATGAAACAAGACAGATTTGTGAACACAGATCCAGTAAAGGGACAAAAGGCACTATGTTGAAATTACTGCTACTGGGTATGCAACTTCTTTTTGGATTTTTTATCCCTCTGCTGTTTATGGTATTTTGCTATACATTCATTGTCAAAACCTTGGTGCAAGCACAGAATTCCAAAAGAAACAAAGCAATACGTGTGATTGTATTAATTGTTGTTGTTTTCCTGGTTTGTCAAATACCACATAACATGGTTCTTCTTGTGACAGCCACAAATATAGGTAAATTGAATAAACAGTGTGAGAGTGAAAAGCAAATGGCCTTTGCGAAGTACATTACAGAAGCCCTGGCCTTCTTACATTGTTGTTTAAATCCAGTGCTCTATGCATTTATTGGGGTGAAGTTTAGAAGTTACTTTGTGAATATGATGAAGGATCTGTGGTGCTTGAGATACAAGAAATACAAGACCCGGAGTTCAAGGATAAGTTCTGATACCTATCACTCAAGGCAGACCAGTGAAATTATGAGTGACAATGTGTCGTCCTTTACTATGTAATATAACTTTAGCATTATTATTAAGGGGCTTTGATTATATTCATCTAACAACCCAAACTACTCTCAATATTCATTTCACAACTAGTGATTTTTACTTTCCTACACCCTAATGACAGTTCCTATGATCTACAGCTCCCTCCATCAAAGCAATTAACATTAACAGAAGAATTATACTTGACTATGTAAAACTCAAGTATTAATCACTGTCTAGCTAAGACAACAGAGTCTTGTGGCACTTTTAAAGACTAACAGATTTATTAATCGCATGAGCTTTCGTGGGAGAAAATCCCACTTCGTCAGACGCTTCTCCCACGAAAGCTCATGCGATTAATAAATCTGTTAGTCTTTAAAAGTGCCACAAGACTCTGTTGTCTTTCTACAATAGACTAACACGGCTACCCCTTTGGAATTTGACTACATGTCTAGCTAATGTTTATGCTGTTCAACTTCCTTGCTTCTAATGAAAAATTGCAAGTTTGGTTTAAGTACTGCCTTGGTATCTTGGTTTTAAATCAGCACTTGTATCAATAAGCCAATAATAACAATCTTAAAAGAATCAGAGGCTATTTCATTGCCAGCCCAACTCCATTCATATTTGTTATTTATATTGCAGTACTGTCTTGAGGTTCCAAGTAAGACTGTGTATGTACAGTGCCAGCACAGTGGGGTCCCATAGAAAGAGACAGTCTCTGCACCAACAAGCTCGCATTTTGAATAGCCAAGGCAGATTGAGGATAGGAAGGGATATGCTCAAGGTCACCCGGTAGATCTGTGGTAGAACAGGATTTAGAACTCTGGTCTCCTGAATCCCAGTGCAATCCTGTACCCTAACCATTGATCATCCTTGCCTCCCTATGTAATTGCATCCGCTTACGTCAGCACTGAATTATCCAGAGTCAATACCAGTATAGCTATTGAAGGGAATATTAGGATTTTTTTGTTAATATATATCGGAAGGATTTGTAATACATCCTCAGTTTTTATTATGTGTGGAACAAAATATAAAGTTTATTTGAGAAAGAGATTTTCCTGATTTGACAATGGAGTTTCAGGTTTTAGACTCCTCTGAAACTGACCATTTTGTGAATTTGTCCTTGAGAATGGCTGAAACACCACTCTCATTTTTCTATTTGCTTTATAAAATGAAATTTTAAATTCATTTGTGATTGTGACTGAAATGACTGACTTGTGACTGAAATGACTGACTGAAGATGACTTATGTGAGCAGTATTTGGCTCACTTGATATTTAGTTTACTGGAACCAGGTCACTAGCCCAGAGGAAAATCATGACATCTTTTTTCACTAGTTATTAGTCATTAACATATTTCCTGCTGTACTCAGTTGAGTTCTCAGTTGTACTAAGGCAAACCTGGAGTAAATTCACTGACTTCAGAAATTATTCTGATATGACTGAGAGCAGAATCTGGCTCACTGACTTCAATGTTAGGTCTAAGATAATACTGAGTAAGGACTTCAGAATGTGGCCATTATAAACAAACCTTGTATTATTATTAATCATATAAAACATATATATATATATATAAACAATGCATATAAAACAACCTAATCATGATCCCGCATAAAATTGGGATACAGCTGTTATACAATTTAGCAATTTCTCATATTTTATAATTATTTACACTGTCACAAGATTTTAGCATGGAACTTAACTAATTGTTTTAAATTACGCACAGGAATACATTAAACATAATGTATATGGAAAACACTCACAGAAAAAGATGTAAATAGCACAGCTACCTTATAATGATTGATATTCTTTCTTTAATATTTCTGTTTAGTTAATTAAAAGTTCTGTTTGTTATGGGAGCTCATAAAATTGTAACAGAAGTCAGAAGAGAACCAGAGAGGAAGTTTCACTACATCATAAACAGGACTGGTAGGAGAATACTCTAGATAGGAGCTTGGAATCTGGAGGGAATGATTTTTCTCTGAAGTGTAGGGGGCAATCAACTTCAGTCTGATCTGGAGGGTAGGTGGAAGCATAGAGAGGAACAAAAGCTGCTGCTGGGCCTGAATCTCTGTAAGCACAACTCCTTTGCAGTACTGCTGAAATGTGGGGATGCGGCTGAATAGATTCCAATACACATCTGGGGAATAGTTTCTGCATGTGGAATGTTCCATTCTCAGGCCAAACGAAGTTCCGCGTTTGTCAGAGTAACTACCATTGGATGATTTTAACTGACTACAGAGGGGGACTGTAAATTGGCAGAATGGCAGTGTCAAAAGACATACTGCTGGGGCTGATGAGTACTGAGGGAGAATACAGAGGGGATCTGCTACATAGGCACTGTTCTCAGAACAAATCATCGGTTTGTAAAATAATGTGAGATTCTCAGGTAAAAATGTTAAGTATACTTTTTCTGATTCTCTCATCAAATTTTGAAATTAGATGCGGCTTTTATTGTCCATTAACTGTAAATTAGAGAAAGGTGATACCCCAAAAAATCATGTTTGTATAAACATACATTTGCTTATATATAGCGAAGCATTCTTACTAGAAGAAATTCCAGCAAATGATTTGATAACTGCTTGACAGGAAAACAACAGTTCTCTCCTTATCCTAATGCTAAATAGCTGAAAGTGGGTCACTTGCTATGTCTGTTGATGAATGAAAGAATTTTCAATCTTAAAAACCTTATTAACCAGGCCTATTCAATGTCCCTTCCTTCTCCTAACATTAGATATGGGCTTTTTAACTGTATTTTGATGTATATAGTAGAAAATATCATTTAAAATGTGTTTAATATTACTTGTGATTTTTGCAAGTGAACCTGCAACTGTAACAGATTTCCTAGGTAGGGTTTGAAAAATTATATAAATAAGATATGCTTATTATAGTTTATTTTCTCAATAAATTAAAAAAGATAAACTCCTTATTGAATTTTGTGTGCTTTCTTCACCTGAATCTCATGCTGTTTTGAACATTATTACGTTTTGGTGTGTAAGTGATGATTTTGAGATAGTACTGGAGGAAGCACTTCCAATCCTGGCACCATGTTTTGTCACTTAGGCCACGGGCACAGGAGACTCTCCACATTTGGCTCTGTTCCAGTTCATAAGGAGGTGAGGTAGTGTGGGAATAAGGGGTGGACAAACTGTCCCCTGACCATAGAGGACAGGTCTGGGGACCTGCAAGTGACAAGGCATCAGGAGTGCAAAGACTAAGGCTATGTCTACACGATCACAGTATAGCGCAGCTTCTGAACTGCGCTTTAAGAAGCAGGTGATGTTTATCGCGCTGGAGCGCGTACACACGTCGCTCCTTGTTCTGGAGCAGGATTTTTCTCTGGAATGCGCATTAGCGCACTGCATTCTGGGCACGTATCCCAGTGTTCCATTTTCCCTGAGCCCGGGAACGGACCTGGGTGGCCGGCTCGAATCCGAGCCGGTCACCCAGCACTGCTCCCGTTCTGGGACTCAGCTGCTGCCACGGTTTAAAGCCCCGCGGCAGCAGCTGAGTCCCGGAGCGGTGCTGGGGGAC
>ML685836.1:716446-744875 GCA_007922175.1 Pelusios castaneus
GAGCAGTGAAATTGACATATATGTCAATTACACTGCTCAGCAGAGCAGTGAAATTGACATATTTGACAGCTCCGGTGTCCCAGAGTGGCATGGATTGGCACTCTGGGACATTTCCGGAGGCCAATCAATGCGCGGTAAAGGTTCACATGAGCACAAACGCGCAACAGATGATCCGCAACAGCTGTTACCACTCTCGTGGGAGTGGTTGTTGGAATGCGCAGCAACAAAGCGCTTAGTGCGCAGCAACAACATTTCACGTGTGTACAGTTTGCTTGTTAACGCGCGGTAATGTTTTTTAATGCGGATTACGGTGCTCGTGTAGGCAAGCCCTGAGTTGACACATATTATCCCTTCCCAAGCCCCTTGCCTCCTTTTAATATAATTTTGTGGGAATTTGCTGGCAGGAAAAACTGTGTCATCAGCAAGTCTGAGGGTCCTGGAGCAGGCATAGAGACACAAAATCCATTTAGATGAAGTTTTGCTCCACAGGATCACAAAAAACTGCACAGATCAAGAGATTTCCAGGAGGTATGTGCCTATTCTATGTGAGTTTATTTAAACTCCACTCCTCAACAGAAAAATCTGGAAGGAACTTCTTGGGGATTTCCTGTAGGTGGGAATGATCTGGACCCTAGTGATTAGGGTATTAAAAGCTGAAGGCATCACTAAATAGAGTGCACAAAATCTGTAAAACTCTAAAGTTATACTCCTTGCCAGACAGCTAAATAAATTATCAGAGTTTGTTTCAAAGACATCTTTACACAGTAGTTAAGAGGAAGTAACAAAAAGACATATGTAGATGCTTAGATAAGCAGCACACAAACTGCTTATCACCCAGATGTCTCAGTGCTGTTATCACCTGTACGTCTCTGGCATTATAAAAATGCGCATATGGGGTCAGAAGGAATGAACAGAAGGAAGAAATTATGAAGTGATCCATTGGTCTTCCAGTCCCTGCTTCTTACAGTTAGAAGTATAGGGATACCTGGGATGCATTGCAGTTGCATACAAGATCATCTTGGCTATTAGCCACTGAAGGACCTATCCTCCATAAAGGGTTTGTTTTTTTTTTAAACCAGTTATATTTTTGGCCTTCACATCATCTCCAGGCAAGGAGTTTCACAGGTTAACTGTGGGTTGTTTGAAAAAATGCTGCCTATGTTTTAAACCTGCTACCTATTCATTTAATTGGGTGTGTCGTAATTTTTGTTATGCAAAGGGGTAAATAACACTCCCTTATTCAATTTCTCGACACCATTCATGATTTTATAGATCTTTAGCCTATCCCTCACAACCCTCTTTCCTAAACTAAATAGTATTAGTCTTTTCAATCCCTCCTCAAATGCAAGCTGTTCCACACCCCCTGATCATATTTGTTGTCCTTCTCTCTACCTTTTCCAACCCTAATACACCATTTTTGAAACAGGGCAACCAGAATGCCACATGGTATTCAAGGTATGGGCTTACCACGGATTTATAGTGCCATTATGGTATTTTCTCTGATCTATCCTCTTTTGATGGATTCTAACATTGTTAGCTTTTTTTTTCCTCCTACTGCACATTCAGATGTTTTCAGAAAACTATCCATGACGACTCCAAGATCTCCTTCTTGAATAGTAACAGCTAATTTAGAACTCCTTTTGTATGCATTGTTAAATGTTCCTAATTTATATTATTTTGTACTTAATGAATTTCATCTGACATTTTGTTACCCACTCACCCAGTTTTGTAAGTCATTTGTACTTCTTCACAGTCAGCTTTCAGCTCAACTATCTTGAGTAATTTTGTATCAGTTGCAAACAACCACAGGTCACTGCTTACACCTTTCTCCATATCATTTATAAATAGTTGAACAGCACCAGTCCCTGCACAGAGCTTTGGGAAACTTTGCTATTGACCACTTTCCACTGTGAAAACTGACAATTCATTCATACCCTTTGTTTCCTATCTTTTAATCAGATACTGATACATAAGATAAACAAGGCATCCTCGGGCACTTTTAAAGACTAACAAATTTATTTATTGCATGAGCTTTTGTGGGAGAAAATCCCACTTCATCAGACACTTGAAGGTGGGGTTCCCTGTCTGAAACGTCATGCAATAAATAAATTTGTTAGTCTTTAAAAGTGCTGAACTAGAATAACATGGCTACCCCCTTTGAAACTTGATGCATAAGATGTTCTTCTTTCTGATCCCAGATTGCTTATTCTGCTGGTGTGAGACATTATCAAAGGCTTCCTTGAAGTCCAAATACCCTATACCCCTGGGTTACCCTTGCCAACATGCTTGCAGACACCCTCAACGAAGTCTAATAGATCTGTGACTTTTTAATTTAAAAAAGAAATACCAATATTCATCAAAATAAAAGCCACAGGCATTGCAAACTCCAGGATTTCATCAGTATACTAAGTCATCACTGGCCCAGACATAAATAATGAGACCAAAACACTTCCCATCAACATAGTGCCTAGGTAAACTCCTGCACATCCCAGTCCCTTTCCCTTTGAAGCCAATAGGGGTTCAAATAAAAACAGGATTGCAAGAGCTGGCCAACAATTTTCAAAACAGGTTGCTTTAAATTAAACTCCAAAATCTGTCATGTAGGCAGCAGACGACCCACCCCACTGATCACCAAGCTGCTTTTAAGTTTACCAGCGTGCCCATATGAACCAAGTTTGACAATGCTACCCTTTGCTTCAAATATATGGAAGGGAAGATTTGGAAATGCATTAGCAAACCTGCTAGCCCCGCTACACGCGGAAGGTCTAAAGCGGAAGCGGTAGGCAACTACCGTGTGCCGCACAGAACCGCGCTGTTGGTAGCAGCTCAACATTTTCCACGCCCTCTTTCCAGTCTTACTCACTGCTCCCCTCATGACCGAAGGGCAAATCTTTACGCAAGGATATGCAGTGACCGAAACGTGAGGGCCGCTTACAAAGTGAAACTGCACCGTCTGCCACCTGGAAGCGTTGCCTTACTCATAAGGCTCTTCATGCAAACGGATTAGCTCCTTTCCACCGTCTGTCACTACCACACCCCCACTGCAGCTAACACGCGCCAGGCGTCAGAGAACGCACAGCCAGGGCGGGAGCGCAAAGCAGCGCCCCGGGGACCGGTCCCTCCACTGGGGGAGGGCTGCATGGGGCAGGAAACGCTCCAGCCCAGCGGACCGCAGGGCGGATAAGCGCCGCCCGAACCCACGGGTAAACCCCGCGCGCCAGACCCCCCGCCACGCGAGACAGACTACGTCCCCCCTCTGCCTCGCGCAACTGGGATCTAGCGCGCGTCGCCTGAGCCTAGGCACGTGCTCCCCTGCGGGACGGGGGCGGGCCGACTCAGGCTCCACCCACTCCAATAGCCCCGTGACTCCCGTCCCCTCCACCCTGCCACGCCTCTGGTGGACTCAGGCCGTCCTGTCCCGCTCCTCGCTTGCCCCTCCCCCCTGGTTAGCGTGAGGGGCGCGCGCGCTTCAAGGTCGGGTGGGTCAGGGTCAGCCTCCTCCCGGCCGCCGTCGCCTGGGGAATAACGGCGGAGGCGCAGCTGTAGAGCGGTGGGTGGGGGAGGGGAGTAATTGGGGGGAGGAGGAGGTGCTAGGGAGGGAGCACGGGGGCGGTGGGGAGGTTGGGGGTGGAGGCAGAGGCAACCTTTGGCTATGGAGGACCCTAGGCAAAGGCCCATTGTGGGGCTTCCTATAGGCGTATTGTGGGGGAGCCCCATTCTGTGGCCATGGCCCTTGCTATCTGCAGCCCCAGCTCCCCACCACCGACCCAGCTTCTCCTGCTGCTGACTGAGGCAGCTGTGGCTATTCGGATAGGCGAAACAAGCGACGGGCCCCTTACTGCTCAGGGCCCTAGGCATGTGCCTGCGGGCATGGGGGGAGAGAGGGTGCTGGCTGGCAGTGTTGCTGTTGCCTGGACAGGGCCAGAGGGAGGCAAAGTGGCTTCTTTCACAATTGCTTCCTCTTACCCTATGGTTTTGGTAACCAGTAGTAGGACAGGCCAGGGTGCAGGCAGCTGCGGTGTAAATAATGCAAAGTAATAATTACACTGCAAAGCACATGAGTAATGTCAGTCAGGGGAAGCTTACAGAAAAGAGAGTAAGAAGAAATAACAAACTACCTTCCCCGAATTCAGGCTGAAATCGGTTCTCCTCCTCCCCTAAGAAGAGAGACAAAACGGCCATTTAGAAAATGGGGAAAAGAGCAAGTAGTGTATAAAAGTTTCATAGTCTCCATATTTTCGCAATGTAGCATGTTCTCAAATTAACCACAGATAATGGAATTTGCTGTGAGCAAATTAGATTAGATGGGTGGTTTGATTTACTGATTGTCTTGGTGCAAATATTCCTTTAAAAAAAAATCTTATTACTTTCAGGTTCTCGTGGGTTTTGTTTTGACTATAATTGGTAGCTACAGTATGAGGGTATGATTTGTGAATAGTAATGATCTCAAAAAAGCTGAAGATATCAAAATACTTAATAGGTTTAATCTGATATAGTAAGTATAGAGGAAATAAGGGTAAAATTAATGGGAACCTAAAGAAGGAGTATTTCAAGAAGCTTGCAAGAGGTTTCACAAGTACCACTTGTTTGCAATTTTCTTAGTTCTCAAGAGCTGTGCAAGTTAGGGGTTTATTTCATCTAGTCCATTAGTCCTTCAAATGGGAAGATCTCTTACATTAGAAAGATAGATTAATTACAAAAAGTCTTAAGCTATCAGCCTGATTCTTTTTCTGTGTTATTGCCTCCACTTCTATTTTTCTTTCTTCCCCTGGCTTCATTATTATGTGTTTCCCTTCTGCTTTCCCATCCAGCTTTGATACAAAACAGAGTTATGCCACAGTGATACCCTGTCGCATATCTTGTAAAATTAGCTATTATATTTAAGATGTGCCTGAAATATGGCCTGATAGAAAGTCCATTTAAGTGAATGAAAAGACTCTTATGGACTTCAGCAGACTTTGAATCAGGCCTTGACTCAGAGTAAAAAGCAAGTGTTTAGTAAGTTATTACTGCATTTTAAGTGCTACCTCCTGGAGACTAGTTAAGAGGCAAATATTTTAGTGCTTATGTTCCTGGAATTGCTGGGGCATCTCCTCTTGGCTTCCCCAGTCTGGAGTGATATAGAGAAGCTTTTGGAGAAGTGACTTTAATTCTCATCTTCTTTCACTGCAGTTCCAAAAATGGGTTTTATTCTGAAAAGTGACGTTGTAAAAACAGCATCATGGAACTCTATGTATATTGTGTCTATATTGTCATATAAAATTTGCTCACTTTATAATTTGAGTGTTTCTTAACTGCCAACTATGAAAACTCAGCACATGAACAGAAAGTCAAGCTGTATTACTTCTGCCTCATGCATCATAGCTATTAATAAAAATTCTGGCAGGAGAAATACTGCCCTTATTTACACCTATACAGCCTGGTTGCCCCTGGGTAACTGAGTACATCATTTGAAGGCATTTGGATTGCACAAGCAGTCTTGAAAATGGAATCTAATTAGTAGTTCTGGTGCCAAAGCATGAATCAGGAAAGAATCCATTTGAATTTCTTAGAACAGTGTTGAGTTTCCAGGGCTCAGTTTGCTAAAAAGTAGTAGAAAATTATTTTTTTTCACCTGATAGTTAGGACTGAATAAGCGCAAGGATCAGATTTATTAAGAACTTGAACTTGTGTCCATGGATTTCAGTAGTTCAAGATTAGATTATAAGAGAGTAGAGTTTCTACAGTTACTTTTTGGGTTAGAACCACATGTGGAAAGTCTCTTCTGCCTGTTTTGTGTTTCCCGTGGCATTCAGTTTAATCCAAGGAGCAATAAAGAGGGCACTTGGAGCAAAATCCACAAAAGGACTTAGGTGCCTAACTCCCACTGTCCTGCTTAAGCCCACCATTTAGATACTACTGAGATCCTCAGAAACCCTGCTCAGCTGTCACCTAACCAGTCAAGAAACTTACAGTCCCTAAATTTCTTCTGTTGGAAATGTGTAAAACTGCCTAATTCCTGATGCTGCTTGGCACCTAGCTCAACTGGCTGGATCCTCAAATTACACTATCCTTCCTGCCTATTGATAGGGGTGTTCGGTGCATGCCTCATCTTCACAAGATACAGCTGAGTGCAAGATGATCAGGAATTTTGGGGGCTTGGTGATGTATTTGTGTTACAATAGCCCCTACTGATATGCGAGAGAATTCAGTTTGAATTGCCACGGTGTTTGATTAGGAGCAAGGACTTAAATTGAGGTCTCCCACTCCCAGCTAACTGCTTTAACCACTAGCCCGTTGGGTGTTCCTGGATGAGTCTCTCGCTATTCCTCCTCTTGGAGCTGTGCCACTTTGTATAAATAATTAAGCATTGGTCGCCGGAGAGTGAGAATATCTCTTCACAGCTCAGTGGTTCAAGTTTCTGCTTCAAGTCAGGCAGAAGCGTGCCTTAACCTATTGGCTGCAATGTGGTGGTGCTCTCATCTTTTTGTGGGAAAGAATTAAACGGGTTTAGGCATCTAACATCTGGAGAGAGCTCATGGCTGTGAATCCCAAACAGAGGGGAGTATCTACTTAAGAACTAAAGTTAAGCATCTAATTATCTTTGAGAGTTAGGGGTTAGGCACCATTCCTCAACATTTTCTATTAACTACCGTAGGCTCCTAACTCCCCATGCATTGTATAAAGAATGTAGGTGCCTCACTTGGGGCTCTGTATTCCACTGGGCAATGCCTCAGTCCCTTTGGGTATCTGTAAAGACTCCCTGCCCTGCTTCCAAGTGCCATTTGCTTCTTTTGGATTGATGCAGCTGTAGCAGAGCTTAGCTACACGATCTCACCGAAAGCAGCTGTAGTTTGGGAGGAAGCACTACTGAAGTTGCAGCAATTATAATTATATAAATTCAGAGGTAAGGTTAAACTTATGTTAAGATACGTAAATACACAGAGAGCACTCAACAAGCCTTGACCCTGCCCTATAGTGATGTCATGAAATAACATTAGTATGATTGTGTTTTTAATGTGTGTAAGAGTAGCTTAAACTGATTTTTAAAGACATAACAAATTTTTTCTATTTCTCATGGTACCAAGACATTTCCCTAGTGACAAACCTGTTAAATTGGGCGTAAATATACAGTAATGTAAGAATATTTACTTTTCTTTTGTGTTGTACATTTTTAATCAAACTACTTTTAAGACTAAAATAATGTGTTTGTATACAGATCTTAATTTCCTGTCATGGTTAAAGGGAGAAGGATACGTACTGTGCTGCATCATGCCATACACAGACTGGAGAAAGATGATAAAGCTGATAACCTCCAGAAAGAGTCGTCATTTTTCTATCCTCCCCCTGATGGGGGTTGGGGCTGGGTTGTGGTGCTGGCTGCATGTACTCATTCTTTGCTTGTCAGTGGGTTCCACAATGCTTTTGGTGTGTACATGATTTCCTTACTTGAGACTTTCCAGTCAAGTAGGTCACGGACAGGTAGGTCATCAGTGTATAATATGAAACCAAGGCTGGATATTTCTGTGTAGTTTGCTCAAAACTAAATCAATCTTTTCTGATACCATATCATGTTGAAAACTCATTTAATTTACTGTCTGCTGTTGCCACTAAAATGGTCACCAGGAAAAAAACCCCAAAACTTTTGTCGTGTTGTAGTGTTTGAATTTCCCATGAGGTATTTCTGATATTTAATATATTCCTATGCTTAAAATAAGAATGACCATTAAATACAGTGACATGAAGGATTTTTTGGTTTTGTTTTGTTTTTTACTGAGGACCACTTTACGTTTTTGTAATTGTTGCTTTCCAGATTTCTTCTTCTCATTGAATATGTAAGTTTCAAAATATTTTTCCAAATGCGTAACATTTTCCAAGTTGAATTTTATTTTTCAATTTTCTGTTAATCTTTGGTAACTGTTTTTGGTGTCCCATTGTATTGTTTCTCTATCCACACCGGTATTTGGCATGATTCCTAATATATTATCATTTACACATTTTATTAGGATGTTATTTACACTCACTTCTGCCTCATCAATGAAGATACCAGTTAAGCCTAGGCCTAATGCCAGGTGCGGGAGCAGCCAGCTAGATACCCATCTTCCTAATGGATTCATTGCCATATTACCTTTCGATCTGTTTACAGTGCTTCAGCTACCAGCCTATGGGCCAGATTCTGTCCTAGCCTTAGATCTGCTTATCAGAGGATTGGGTGGCCATTAAGGATCAGATCGCAGCTCTTTACTCTCAGGTCTCAGTTTCTATGCCCCACTGCAAGTTAGAGTAGCCTGGGGAGAATTTTCTGCTGGGCAGCTGTGATCAGAATCTGTCTCCTTTAAGTTGCTCAGGTAGCATAAAGGGGCTAGAACTTGGGGAAAGATTCAGTCGCTGTGTGTCACTGTTGATAGCTGAGCCAGTATGAATTAAATTTTTTGTTATGATTTCATAAGAGATTAAAATCTAAATATACTATATTCTCTTTTCTATTCATCCACTTATTTTCCTATCCTATTAAAATCAAGCTCCAGAGGGGTAGCCATGATAGTCTGGTTCAGCAAATCAAACCAGGAGTCCTGTGGAACTTTTAAAGACCAACAAATTTATTTATTGCATGAGCTTTCATGGGAGAAATCCCACTTTGTCAGACACTTGAAAATGCCACAGGACTTCTTGTTTGTTTTTCTATTAAAATCAATTCGATTTGTATGTTTGGTGGGCTATTATAAACTCCTGCTGTTTGTTGCTCATGGGTCTGTTACTCCCTGGGTCCAGATTGTGCTTAATCCCTGGGCAGATGCATAAAGGAGAAACAGGGCACAAGAAAGGCCAACCCACCGTACCATATGTCTTCTGTGCAGAGGCAAGACTCAGTGGTACATCTAGTGGAAGTGTTATCTGCTCCTCACCTCAGCAGACTCCTAGAAAAAAAAGTGGGGCTTGATCCTGCTCCCACTGAAAGTCAGTGGTAAAGCTTTCATTAATGTCCCTGGGGCAGGATCAAATACCTATCGAGGAGCCAATCCATTAGCATCCCACAGAACCCCTATAATGAGCTTGGGGGAATCGTATGAAAATGAATAAAGTTCTTTGAGCTCAATGGCTTTTAAATTTAAAATTTAAATGATTGAAAGTGCAACAATATTCACATAATTGTATTAAATTTTGATCTTACTGCAGAAATAAAAGGAAATTTTGTAATGAATATATTGTATTATAAATATTGGGTTTTTTGGTATTTCATTTACATCAATGTTAAATAATTGTTAACATGTTGGGTCCCTGGTAACTTACAACTGCTCACCTTTAGTCACTCAGCCCAAAACAGGTGTGCGGTTGGGGCGAGAAGACCAAGTGGGTTTGGGAGTTATGCAAGTAAAGAAATGCAGAGGGAAGAACGCTGAAAATCACACCAAGAGACGGGAGAGGAAGAAAGAAAAATGGGGAAGGAATTAAAACAAAGAGCAGAAGTAGTGGTAACTTGGAAAGGGAACATGTTTTCTCAGTCGTGAGATACTGAATGAGTTGATGTCATAAATAATAAATAAAGTTTAGTTTTACCATTTAGGCTACATTCTATCTTTGATCTTTGTGCAAACTTCCCATTGATGTCAGTGGTTGTTTTGCTCTGAACTAAGGGTAGTATGTAGTATAATGGCCCCTACTTCCTATAATTATAAGCAGAATTTGTTTCTCTCGTTGAATGAGTTTCATGCCCCTGGTGTAGTGTGTCTGATTTTTTACTAGAAGTACAAAGTGAATACTGAATGATTCATTAGTTATATATGCAAAGTTAGATTAAGACAATGTAATTTAATACATTTTGCCTTTGTAAAAAGATTTTAAAAGCTCTAATTTAAGCCACCTTGATATACTTCTGCCATTATTTCTGCAATTGCATTTAAAAGTTAATAATATGGACTGATATATAATTAGAATTTTTCAACAGAATCTTATGAGATGCTGAGGTTGCAGTGGAAGTAGGGAATACTTAGTATCTCCCACAATATCCAGTATTTGATAGAAGTATAATTATATCTTGGAAGTACTAAGTATATTTGGAAGTATGTCCTCAACTAGTGTAAGTCAGCATAGATCCATTGACAATGGCAATTACTAGAAATGAAGTACCTGGCACGTAGTCTGATGTCATTGTTACAATAAATTTTTTTAAAATGCAGTTAATTGCAAAAATATATTTTCTTTTTCAGCCTGGATTGGATCAGTCAGTTATGGTTTCATTATGATTTTTGGTCCCGTTTCTGGAAAACTTTTGCAGAAATATGGAGCCATCAAAGTAGCAATATTTGGAGCTATAGTTGTCATGTTAGGTGTTGTTTGTTCATCTTTTGCTGCTGATATACGTGTTCTATTTTTAACCCATGGAATCTTAGTAGGTGTAGGATCAAGTTTTGCTTCTACTCCAGGTAACTTGATTTTATTTGTTTATCAATAGACCAAGATCATAGGCAAAAATGCAGCGTTGTAATTAAAATAATTTAAAAAAATTAATGACTGTTAGTATTTTGTTTTTGTTTATAGTTCTGCCTTCCATTGCTTAAATAAAAAATGGAGGAGAAAGAAGTATGACCTAATGAAGAAATCACATTCTTCATTCAAAAATATGAATTGCATGCATGCATCTTGCACTTCTTATGGACAGTGCAACTCTTAAGAGATTCCTTTTTCCATGCTAAAACATTAATGATTATTAATGTATGCAAGAGAAATTAAAATAAACAAAGTTTTAAAAGAACTCTTCAGAGATAGATGATTTATGGGTTTAATAATGAAATATTAAGTCTTATCTATTTTGCTATTTCAAATTTGATCTATATTTTTATTGCTCAAAAGTTATTCCCATTTTACAGTTTTGTGCATGTTTATTTGAAATGTATTGGTATTCACAGACCATTTACTAGTGGATATGTATTCCTGGTGTCTGCGTCACAAAAAAAATACTGACACTACTTGGCATTCATTTTAGTAGTCTCAGCAGAGACATGTCACCTATAGAGATGGTCTGTCAAAGGCAGGGTTGAAGCACATTGATTGGACAGCATGGCGAAAATATTGTTCCTGTTGTACTAGCTCCATGGAGAGAGTATTTCCTTTTGCAGAGTTAATTCACTATGAGCACTACTGTCATTTTACAAGTGAAAAAGATTACAGATTTCATGAACTGTTCACAAAGAACATTAGTATTTTTAAATGGAAAAAAGAATCTGTTCAGGAAACAAGTATGTTTCCTGTTGAACTTTCAACATTGTTTCCTGCTCTAGACTTAATTAGGTTGCACATGGTTGTCAGCATGCAAAACATTTTCCTATAGATGATGCTCAGAATAAGATGAGGTTGCCAAACCTGCAGACTGTACCGTCTTTTGTGTGTATTTTGATTAATTTTTCGGTAATTTTTATATGAATGTTTTATTATCAGAACCTCTGTATTTGTTGCAGTTTTCAGTTTTCTCCTACTAGATTTCTAGAGACTGAACTAAGAAATCCACTAAATCCCACAGTGTCTAACATACATATTGTATCATGATTTTGTAAGAATAGACACTGATACTTCATCATAACAACATTTCATTGCAAAAACCTAGGAGCATGCACAAAGCCACTATCAATATTGCACAATCACCATACGTATCCCAACCAATGGTAAGAGAATGCCAAGTGTTTGAAATTTGATGTTCATTCTGAGAAACATCCTAAAGTTCAAAGGCTTATCTGGACATATGAGGCCTTGCAACAGATATCTGTGTATCTTTTCCCACAAACTGCTTCTGGGCCTCTTCTATTCAGATATTTTAATCCCAAAGGGACTGATAGAATCACTTAGTCTGATCTCTTGCATAACACAAGCCTTAGAGCTTCAGCCAGTAATTTCTTTATTGATCCCAACTTACTAGATTCAACTTACTAGAGCATTCTGTGTGTGGTTTCCCCTTGCTGTCTCAGGCAAGATGCCCCATCATTGCTTCTCCTGCCACTAGTGAGAATGAAGGAGATGCATTTATTTTATATGAAAAAAATAGCTTTCATTTTCAACTTGTAACATTTCTTATTTGCTTTTTATAGGCTTGATAATGGTGAGCCTTTACTTTACCACAAAGCGTTCATTTGCAACTGGGATTGTGATGGCTGGAGGAGCAGCAGGAACTTTGGTACAGAATCAGGTGCATCGATACCTAATCAAGGCATTTGGGTGGAGAACTAGTCTGCGTGTGTATTGTGGAATTCTAACAATATGTATTTTTGCTGGGTTTGCATACAGACCACTTGAGAAACGTAGGTCATTCCTTTTAAAATTTTGTTAAAAATTAGATTAGTTTTTGTTATTCCTGTGTTCTTGTTATAAAAACATTAAGTTCTCCGTCTACTGGTATGCTTTCTAAGTAAGGTAATTCTAGAAAATATGAGACAGAGGTCATACTGTGGTTCACAATGAAGCTGGAAGGCATATGGAGTGGGTTCCCATAGGGATCTGTCCTGAGTCCAGTTCTTTTCAGTATCTCCACAAATTATTTGGATAATGGTATAGAAAGTATGCTTATAAAGTTTGCAGATGATGTCAAGCTGAGCAGGTTTGCAAGCACCTAGGAGGACAGGATTAGAATTCAAAACATTCTTGACAAACTGGAGAAAGAGTCTGAAATAAATAGGATGAAAAAAATCAATAAGGGTAAATGCAAAATATTACACACAGGAAGAAATAATCAACTATACAAGAACAAAATGGGAAATGACTCCCCAGGAAGGAGTCCTGCAGAAAAAGATCTGAAGTTATATGATCATAAGCTAAATTTGAGTCAACAGTATCATACTGTTGCAAAAAAAGCAAACACCTGGGATGTATTAGCAAGAGTATTATAAGCAAAACACGAGAAGTAATTCTCTCTACTCTGCACTGATAAGGCTTCAGTTGGAAAACTATGTCTAACTAAGTTGTGGACAAATTGGAGAAAGTCAAGAGGAGAGCAACAAAATGATTAAACGTATAGAAAACATGACCTCTAAGGGTTTAGTTCAGGGAAAAGATGACCAAAAAGGGACCCGATAACAGTCCTAAAATATGTAAAAGATCGTTATGAAGAGAAGGTTTGATAAATTGTTCCCCTTAATCATGAGGACGGCAAAAAATAAGAGCTTAAAATGTAGCAAGAGAGATTTAGGCTAGACATTAAGAAAATCTTCCCAACGCTAAGGGTAATTAAGCACCAGAACAAATTATCTAGGGAAGCTGTGGAATCTCCACCATTGGAGATTTTTAAGAACAGGTAAGACGCACTTGTCAGGGATGGTCTAATGCTTAGTCTTGCCTCAGTCCATGGGACTGGACTACATGTGCAGGGAAGTAGAGTAGACCTATTGAGAGCTGTACTTAGAATATTTATATCATATAAAATGTATATAGATAAATAGTAAATATAATTTTATTTTAATTATTTTTTTTTCTTAAAGGAAGACATCCAAGTGTTGTTGAAAACTTTCAAACATCACCGTTAAAAGGTTTTATTGTTGATCTGAGTTTATGGAAGGATAGTATCTTTGAGTTATGGGTTTGTGCTCTTGGATTAGCAAAATTTGGATTCTTCATACCTTTTGTGCATATGGTAAGAACATAATGTCTGGGTTTTGATTAAGGGACATATAACTGTGATTTTAAAATCAATTTCTGTAACAGTTTACCTGTAATTTAGAAAAGCAGCAAATTGTCCGTCTTCAAAAAGATAGAAACTGAATACTAATTAGTAAAGATGCTTCTCAGTCAACAAAACTTCATAAAACAAACTTCTTCTGCAGTTGCTATGTAATGACAGTTTCATCTAAAATAGACTTGTCACATAAGAGACAGGGAGCAGCATATAAGCAAATGGCCCTAATTTTGGGTTCTGTAGTCTGATTTTTCTTGGATGGAATCTTAAGGAGTTTTCATAGAGGCTCTTCCTTTCCATCTCAGAAGAAAAATATTAGACTCATTATTATTATATATTATTTCTATTACAGTAGCACTTACAGGCCTCAAATGAGATCAAGGCCTCATTGATCGCAACAGTAACTTATGCAGTTTCCATCTCACCGTGCCATAAAAATCCACTCCTGTTTGGGGAGCACTGAATAACATGCCTTGTAATTTGTTTGGTGAGCTAAACAGCACTGAAGGAGCATGAATCCTCTACATGGAATCCTCTTACCTCAAGCAGATTACCTGAGATCTGCCACATGAGCTTTTGTGGGAGAAAATCCCACTTCATCAGATGCTTTGACGCTTCAAAAGTGTCTGACTCGTGATAAATAAATCTTAGTTTTTAAAAGTGCCACAGGACTCTGTTTGTTTCTCTGCAATAGACTAACATGGCTACCCCTTTCGATCTTGAGATCTGCTAGTTTAGGGAGTGGAACTTCTAGACCCTTGTATGTGGAATAGTGGTGAAAACACTACCACTTGACAGAAGTTTGTCAAAGAACGGTTGCAATTTTCAGAGTTTCCACTTCCACTGTGTAGGAATAGTCTGGGCAGTGGACATTGTGGGGGCAAATAAATCTGCCATATTCTTCATAAGAGCAAGGATTAGCCTCTGACATCATTAGCTTAATCTCTCTTCTCCCACTACTGTGCATCAGCTGGTTGCTACCTGTCTCAACATAAACTGCAGCATCTGAAACATTTAGGGATTATTTGGGATGAAAGGCACTAGACTAGATGCATGTAAAATATGCTAGTCCTTTCTCAAAACCAGAGTGAAAACAAACATCTTGTCATAAGTAAGCTTCTCTGTACGCTCATGGAATAAAAAACAAACAAACAAAACAAAAAAACCAGCTAGCAAGAAAGTTAAATTTTAAGCTTCCAAGGGTTTAAACAACGACACAAATATTTTTAAAACAATGAAACATACAGTATTTTGACAACCTCCTTAGCATTGTTTCAATTCAAATTGGTTGGAATAAAGGCCGAACTCTATACTTGTGCAAGCTAACAAATGTGCATTGTATCAATTTTGATAAATTTAATTGATATTTTATTTACAGATGAAACTTGCAGGTGACTTGGGCATTTCTTTGGATGATGCATCATATATTATGGTAGGAATTGGAATGAGCAGCCTGCTTAGTTGTCTTCTATTTGGGAAGATATGTGATTTAGAAAATATCAATCGTCTTTACATTAACCAGGCATCTGTACTGTCTGTTGGTAAGTCTTACAATTTCCAAATAAAAATAAGAACTGTTTTTAAAACTGACTTTGAGTAGTTGAATGTCTCTACCACTTATCCTTCTGCTGTATTTAGACACATACAGCCTGATTCTTTTATTTGTTACACCAGTCTTATATCAGTACAACTCCTGGAATGGAATTGGATTGGTGTAAAACTATTATAATGGAATGGAGAATCAGGCCAGTGCTTTACATAATTCTTTTCAATTACTAGTGCATTTAAGTTACCATATTCCTGCACAGTAGCTAAGGTTTATGGTAGCTCTGCAAAATATATTTACTTTTCAAATATGCTGTTCATCTTGCATGCATGTTTGTGTCCTTTGGTTTATTGTATATATTTTGTAATAATTCATCAGTTTCCTCAGAATTAAGTGTTCTAAAAGCAGATTCTCCTGCATTTATTCTCACTGAGTAGCTACTTTATTTGGCAAATAGTCTAATTGAAATCAGTGGGATTACTTATATAGTAAATTACTACTTATCATAAATTAGGGTTGCAGAATCCTGCTCTAAATAAGTATGTTTTCAGTCAACATTTTATTTGGTTCAGCAATATGCTGCAATCCCAAAAAGAGAATAAATAAATTGATATAGTCCCAGTTTGAATGATATTTCTCTTGTCTGAAAAATTCTGCTGTCCTTCCAATGGTTTACATTATCGGAGAATACCCAGTGAAGTATTTCACTCCACAGTATATGCTCTAAATGCACCCTGAGTCTGAATTAACACGGGAAATAGTTAAAAACTTTTGAAGTCTGGTATTACTTCACAGCATAGATGGAAGCACAATATTAATTGCAGAATAAACCAGATTCTGTTCTTTTGAAATTGACTCGGTAAGACAAAGAGGGTAATGGTTGCTTGGAAATATAGAGTATTCAATTTTTATTTTTGATGTGATCAGATTTTATTAAAAATAGATTTTTTATTTTAAAATGTTTTATCAAGTACTACTTTAATGCAATTATCTTCATAAATATTACACATACACAAAACAGAAAAACTGCACTCTGTGCCATCTCAGCCATTGCTTTTTAAAGAAAAAAACAAGTTAAGAACAAATCCTCATCCCTTGCACAATATCCAAGTAAGCAGTCGTTAAGAAGGGATTCTTTGAGGGTTCTACAGGTCCTTTCAGCAAATTCCAAAACCTAAAGGTTTTTAAAAAACATTCCAAAGTATATAGGAAACTGACTACTTTCTGTCCCTGCCAGGACCTCTCTGTCAGATATAGACTCTGAGCTAGCCCTGTTAGCCTTTGGTTACCTCAAACAGATGAGTATGGATTGGTATGGTTACAACAGAAGGTTCTCAGAATACCCTCCAGATTGCTTGTCCTTACTCCCACCGCATAAGTATGCTTGGACACCTTATTATAAGAAATAAATACTCCAGGATATCAATTTCTTCTTAGAAATATCGGTATCAAGCCTATGCCTGTGTTCCAAAGAGGGAAGAGTTTTGATTACAGATCATTTTCTGACGGTAAAAAAGACAGGAGAGTCCAACCCACACCTACGCCAGTATTAGATGAAGAAAAAAAATGCAAGATGGTCATCTTAGGAAAAGATATACCTTTTCTAGAGAGAGGCAACTGATTATGAGATCTGGACAATATGGACATTTATATGGACATATGGATACTGTCCAAGAACCTGAAATATCTCTTTTGTTGTAGGGGAAAAGCATTATTAGTACAATATTTATCTTTTCAGCATGGCATTGACACCACATTTTCACAAAATGTTCAGCAGTAGTTTTAATCTGTCTGCACAAACAGTGGATGTACGTTTCCCCACTTAGATGATTAGATAATCAAAGACACTCCTGAGAGTTCAAAAAAACTCACACAACAGAGTTATTGGATACCCTAGTGTTTATGCTAAATTGTCCAAGTCCTTCCTTGTCTCCAGTAGATGATTGGATGACATAGGAGCCCTACTAGACACATTCCAACGGTGTAGCTGTGTTAGACTAGGTCACCCAAACAAACAAGGAGTCCTGTGGCACTTTTAAAGACTAACAAATTTATTTAAATAAATTTGTTACTTTAAAAGTGCCACAGGACTCCTTGTTTGTTCTACTAGACACAGCACAAGTTTTCCTGTCCAGGACAGGATCCATTCCAGGACATCACCAGATGGGCAGAAATACTAAACAAGAGCTAGCGCTTTACAGCTGGGACAATACTGTGAAAATTGGATCTGATGATAGCAAACATATTCTATAGTAGCCATGGCATATGTTCACAACTTCAGTAACCCAGTGAAAGCAAGCATCCCAGGGACTCTACCATTCTTTCCATTAACAGTCAACGTTAGAGCCTCTCTGACCTGAGGACATTCCAGTCACAATCTTGATTTAAAGATGGGTTCCTAGATGTCTCTAGTAGTCCAAAGCTTAGTGATGCAGTTACATCGAGTCTGGAATGGGAAGCCCAGGGAGAGGGATTCACACTAAAGGAATTCAGGGTAAAATGTTCAAAAGTAATTTGAGTAGGTAATTTAGGACCCTATGTCCTATGGATTTTCAATGAGACTTAGGCGTCTTAAGTGCCTACGTCAGGTTTATGCAATGTTGTTGTAGCCATGTTGTAGCCCAGGATATTATAGAGACATGTTGGGTGATGTAGTATCTTTTTTTGGATCAACTTCTGTTTGTGAGAGAGACAAGCTCTGTGTAGCTTGAAAGCTTGTCTCTTTTACCAACAGAACTTGGTCCAATAAAAGATATTACCTTACCCATTTTGTCTATCTAAGTCAGTTTTAGGCAAACAGTGTCTCTGCAGCCCCTAATTGTCTAGCTTAAAACTTTACTTTTAAAAGCTTCAATTGTCATGAGACATTAATACAGTCCAGATAAGATGATGAAAGCTGCTTTTGATCCACTCAGTTCTTTTGATCTTCAGTTTCTTAATTGGGAGGCTATTTTCCTAGTTATTTCTTTAAAATACCTATTTGCTTAGTTTTTTTCATACCTCCTATTTTTCTTGCTCAGAGTAGTGCACAATTGCCCTCTAGTGGATATAATTTATGCTCATTGTGGAAATATAATTCTGTGTCTGAAGCAATCTACATATTCTGCTCCAGCTTTGAGCCTGTCATTTCTCCAGGTTTTTGCAATACCAGTCATCTGACCATGCGAAAAGTCAGCCCAAAGTGGATGAATTAAAGTAGCTTCATTATAATAGGTTTTTAAAGTTTCCAGAGTCAGGTCCTTCAAGCACAATTTTACACAATTCTTTATTTCTAAAGGGGTAGCTGTGTTAGTTAGTTAGTTTAGTTAGTTAGTTAGTTAGTTAGTTAGTTAGTTAGTTAGACGAAGTGGGATTTTCTCCCACGAAAGCTCATGCGATAAATAAATCTGTTAGTCTTTAAAAGTGCCACACAATTCTTTATATAGAAGAAAATTCTTTGAAGCAGATCTTCATCAAAAAGGCAATTGTCTAATCTGACCAGTTTGGAAGGTCAGAGTAAGTTAAGGAGGATCAGCAATCACAGTACTCCCAGTAGTTATATCAGTAATTTAGTATTAAAGTTACAAAGAAAACAGTAGAATTCAGATCTTTAATAGGAATTATGAGTGTGCAAATAAATGTAAATTCTCTAGCACTATGGAATAGTTGTCTCTGTTCTTTGAAGAGCAGCAGTACACCATATTTAATCATATAGGCCACTTTTTTCTTAGAGAAGCTAGGTCTTTTCAAATTCAACCCCGTCACATAATTAAGCTCTCAAGCAAGACAGACCATTCCCCACATACACTGATAAAGGGTATGTGACATGGGTGCAAACACTACGCTAGGCAAGAAGAGGTGAAGGGGCAATGGTGGCCTCAAGGACCCCTTGCTCTGCTGTACCTGCGAACCATGCCAGTCATGGAAGAGGAGCCTTGCAAGGAAAAAGCTCAGTTCAGGAGGGCCCAATCCTGGGAGGTGGAGAAATTTCTCCCCATTAACTGCTAGAAGGGAGTCACCAAAAAGAAGAGACTGGCTTGCTGAACCTGGGGACTAAATGGGGGAAAGGATCCAGTCGAAAAAGCAATGTACTGAGGTCCTGTAAGTGGCCAAGTCACAACTCCGGTTTCACAGAGGAGATCGTGAGGACTCCTACCTTGAGAAGGGTGACCACGGGACTTCCTGAACCACAACTCCAGCTCCAGAAGGAATCCTGAGGGAATCAGAAGGACTGTCTGGAATACAGCTCAGTTGCTGCTAAAGAAGCTAGACAGCAGCTTTTCAGAAACTGTTCAGTAGCCAAGTGGAAAAAAGCAGGAAGGAGCCACAATTCCTTGGTGGGAATAGCAGCATTCACAGACTTGGGGAAGACACTAACAAATGGAGAAAGGTAGAAACGGGAAGTGGTGGAGGAAAAATCAAAGGAGGAATCCTTAGCTACTTAAGCAGGGTCCCTGGGCTGGAACCTTGAATCCCAGACTAGAGCAGTGGTTCCCAACTCGAGGCCTGGTGACCAAAAGAAGCCCACGGGCTCTTTCAGAGTGCCCCACCGCTCCCCTTCCGCTGGTTGCAGGACCCAGGTAGAGGGCACAGGGCTACCAGAAGTGTGTGTTTTCCCTGCTATAGCTAGAGATCAGCAAAGAGGTAGCCTCCTCACTGAACTCCTATCTGACTGCAGTGACGGGGGGCAGGGGTGGGGGCGAGGGGCTGCTTGCAGAGCACCATGCTTGAGGCAGGGTAGGACTCTAAAAATCAGTACCTTCTGGTCTGTCACCCACCATGACTTAGCTACCAGACTCTGAGCTATACTGTGTAGTGACAGTCACTCATCTACACTAGTGCTTTGTGAGTGAGTGAAATGCTGTGAGTAATTTGTAGGTGTAAAACAGTGAATGTAAAAATGAGCACAGTAATTACCATCAAAATGCTTTTTGATGTTAAAAACATCAAAATGTTTATTTTAAATATGTAGTGCTTTGTAGTCCTTAATGGTGTATACGTTGATACGTTTTTTGAGTTGAGAGGATGGTGGCCCTTTAGGGTTGTAAAAATGTTATTTGTGGCCCTAAAGGTTGGGAAGCATTGGACTGCAGCATGGTTGGTCAGCCTAGTGGTTGGAGCAGTGGTGGTCAGGCCTTGTGGTTAGAGCTGGAGTCAGAGACCAGGAGCAGTGCTGATGGTTAGGAGTCAGAAATCAAGAAGGGATTCAAGACTAGCATGGACTGGAGTAAAGCAGAAGCTGGACTGGTGCAAGTCTTGGGAATAAGGCTTGTAGAGGAACATCACAGCTGTGGGCATTGAGCAGCTGTTGGCTTAGTGCTGCTGCTGAGCTTAAGAGCAGGACTGGTGATGCCTCTCAGTCAGTCAGGTGATTTGGTTGATCAGGGTACTCAGTGCAGCGAACTGACCTAGGATCTGCTGCAGACCCTGATTCCTGACACTCAGAGGAGGGGTTGGGCCTGTGTTCCTCTACTTTTCTCCCCCAATGAAGAGGAGAAGGGCAGGCTTCCAGGCTGAAAGAGGTCAAGAATGACACATCCAGAGGGAGGCCAAGGCCCTGGTGTGGCGTTTATGGACTGGGTTTTTCCTGTCTTGTGACCTAGACTGTGAATTAGCTTGAAAGGGACATATCTCAAGAATGATCAGCCCAGAAGGCAAACTCAGAGCCAAAGGGGACCACTAGCAGGCATGGGATGGCTGGTCTGCAGAACTATAGTGGAGAAAAATGCTGCAGTGTCGCCACAGGATATCAGATAGACCTGAGGTTCTCAAATTGGGGGTGTGTGCCTCCCCCCAGGGTGTATGGAATGTATTCTGAGGTGATATGAGAAGCTATTTGGGGGGTTGCTGCACACATTTTACCCACAGCCATAAATAACTAGCAAAGCAAAGTTGATTTCTTCAGACATATCAGTCCTCAGATAATACTGTGCATTTAACTCTAGATGGCACTGTGCATTGATGGCTTTCTGTTAAGCTTGTCCTCTTTGTCATCTGTATGGTAATCCATTTGCTATGAAGTGGTGTGCACTTATAATTGTAAGTGTGGACCACAATTGCAGGTTTGTTTTTATTACAGTGGATCATTGGCTTATTCTTGCAAGAGAAATAAAAACTCAAGTGAAATGCAAAGAAGCCGAAATTGATTCAAGAGAAGCATTGCCACCACATATATCATATGTGTACATATGTGACAGGAGAGACAGGACATAAACTACCAGAGACACAGAGAAGGGGGCGCAATCAAATAAATTTGGGAACCCCTGAAATAGATAATTAAAGGAACACTATTTCCCAGAAAGCACTTAAGGTCAATTATACTAGACCGTCAAAGATACGAACATGTCAGGAATGGAGGTTGTTCGTCACTCTAAACAAAACATTATGCTGCAGTACCTTGCAGTGAGGGTCTTCCAGCTGAGACTGGGAGAGATCTCTGCAAAAGTGATACTTGGCAGCACTGCCTGGTTTGCAAGCAGCTCCGTGCCCTATTCCTATTTCTTGCCTTTGGCAAGAACCGACCTGAGCAGACATGCCCTACACCCTTGGCACTATAAGCCCAAACCCTCAGCTGCCTCTCCCCAGGGCTCGCTCTGCTCTGTGCACTGCTCGCCAGGTTCCAGAAGCAGCCTGTTGTCAGCGCCCCTCTTTCTCCTGCCACTTGCACTCCCAGAAGTGCTGACAGGATCCAGGAGTGCAGTCCTGGGCAAAGCTTGGGCCTCATCAGTGCACAGGCTGTGGCTCCTTCAAACTCCTCCAGAGCACAGCTCCTTCACTCTAGCACCAGGATAGATTCTGGCTGCAACAGCTCCCTTTGGCAGTTTCTTTCTCAGGCTCCTGACTAACCCTCCTGACTGGGTGGTGGTCCCCCTCCCAGTGGGGTGAGGTGGCAGAGGAAGTGAAACAGCATCTTTGACTTACAGGAGATCGTGCAGACCGGAGGCTGCTTCTGTTCTGCATGCCTAAGATGCAATACAGGTATTTGCATCCCCCACCCCTTCCTCTGCTGCTGCCTGAATGGTTACTTCTTCTTCGAGTGATGTCCCTGTGTGTGCTCCACATCAGGTGTCATCGCGTCCCGCGGCGAAGAGCGGAGTCTTCTTAGCAGTAGTGCTGGAGGGAGCTGCACGCGCCAGTCCCGGCTCGCGACCGTTGCAGCCTGCCTGGCGCGCGCAGCTCCCTCTCCCCTCAGTTCTTTTTCAGCCGCCCTCGGGTGAAGACGGAGTTTCTTTTTCCTCGTCAGCAGACTGTCAAACCTGAAAGACAAAACGAAAAGAAGAGAACTTTCAGTCTTCACTAGTTCCCCTTTACCTTCTTTCTCTCATTTATTGACCAAAAAAAAAAAAAAGCCATGAGCCAGCTTCAGACCGGCTGGCCCTTTAATGCTTCCTTCTCGACCCTGCCTACAAAATGCCTTCCTCTCCAGGGTTTAAGAGGTGTTCGTCCTGTAACGACCCCTTCTCTGCTTCGGATGGACACTCGCAATGTGTCCGGTGCCTAGGGGACTCTCATGTCTTTCAGAAGTGCTCCCACTGCCATAAGCTCAGTGCGAGAGCCAGAAAGGAGAAGGATCTTAGACTAAAGATGTTCCTTGTAGAGAAGTCTTAGCCCCCGGCTCAGCTGCCGTGGCAGACAAGCTTCATCTGACCTCCACTTCAACGCCTGCTTCACATGGTGTTCAGTTAACCAGTCAGTTCATAACTCTGTTGTTTGTATCTTTGAAGTTCTATTGTAAGTAATATCCCTATACTAGTTCAAATTTATTTTTCTTATCAGTATATAGCGTTACAAATATGTTTCTTCAAACCATTTAAGGACAGCAAACAAATACACGGCCACACTACAACTCACAACTGAATAAATACCAAAGTATGGTTCATGTCTTAACACAAAAAGGCTTAGCTTCTTTAATAGTAGAGGTTGCACAAATACAACCACCACCAGTCTGAAGATTCAGCTATGAAATCTCCTTTATACAGGTTTGTATACTGTCTTCATCATCACAGTATATGAGCCTCTTCCAGTAGTGCATTGACTGACATGATGACTAACACTGTTACATGTGGTTTGTTCTTTCTCTCATCTTCTTACCATGGGGAAAATTGTATGTGTAGTGGAGTATTTTGTTGTGGTTGGGGTTTGTTCTTGTGTGTGTTATGTTCTGTGTCTGTGTTGGAAAATGCAAGGCCACAGAAGTGCCCCTTGCGCTTCAAGTGGGAAGGTGGTGAGGTTTGTGATGGGCCTTACTTCCTGTGGGAGTTCATTACAGTCTTGGACTAGCACCTGAGAAAGTTCTGTCCCCTGCACAGATGAGCTTTACCCTGTTAGAGTTTCCTAAGAGCTGATGGCTTCATGCCCACATATATTGCATTGTTCTTGACCAGTAGAGAGATCACTAAGGCATTTATAATCAAGGCCAGGTCATCATCCATTGGAATGAGATGGAGTCCCCTATCTAACTGGAGATGGTAGAAATGCTGCTATGTGAGAGTTTACCATTCACAAGAAATCCAAGAGTCAGTCCATAATCAGATTGTCAAATATGTAATACAGCAATCAACCAATTTATAGAAAACATGGCCTTCATCTGGATCCTTCTGAGTTTCATCCAGAAGAGGCATAAGCAAAAGCCCTATCAAAACCACCGCCACATTTTTGTTTTGTTTTGTTTTATTTCCAGGGCTGTTGTACTTGACGATTCCTCTATGCACAACGTTTCCCTCCCTCATTGCTTTTGGCTTGCTATTGGGATTCTTTGATGCAGGAAACTATGTTCTTTTACCCGTTCTAACTCTAGACTTGATGGGAGCAGAGAAAATGCCTGTAGCCTGGGGATTTATGATGGCAGTCCACACAATTAGTTGTTTTGGTCCACCATTTGCAGGTGAGTTATCTAATACATAGAATTATATTTGAATGTGCTTCTAAATAATGATGCTTTGCATATGCTAGTATTTATATATTGTATTTTTATGAAAAAAATGTTTAGCCCTACATCTATTAATAACATTCCTAGCAATATTAAAGTGTCCTTTTATTGATTTACACTGCCTGTAGTTCTTGAGACAGTCTCTTTCCCAAATGCCCAGGGGTGAAGTTGGAGAAATGAATAGAAGGGAGAGAAATTTAAAACCTCCCCTCCTTCAAGCTCTTGTGACTATACATACTTTTCTCTCTCAAGATATATGATTTTTATGTTATGTCTGTGACAAATACAGTAAACACAGAGATATCTTGAGACCATTATGTTTAATGTTAGGAATATTATCTGTTTTATGAGCCAGCTCTTGAAAGCCTAAACATTTCAAAGACTATGATATTGAAATAGGCAAGAAGGTAGGGGCTCAATTCAGAGATATTTGTATTGAATTTAATGTATTCGTGTGTTCCTGGCTGACGAGGGGGTTCCCTATGGCGTCTGTAATCACTAGGGAGTAAGGAATGCAAAATGCCAAAGCTAGTTATATAAATATCCATCTTTTAGGCTTTCACCTCTAGAGATAGGAACATTCCAGTGGCGTAGCCAGGCTCTCTGGCTCCTGGGGACCAAATCAAATTTGTCGCCCCCCCCTCCCCTTCCTGGGAGGGGGGATCTCTAGGGGCCAGGCCCCTGGACCCTGCTGCCAGGCTGCAGGGGGGATGTGGGGCTGGCCTCGCACCAGGGCCAGATGAGAGGGGCCCAAGTCCGTGCTATCCAGTTTACCCACTTTCAGGGTGCAACCTAGCGCCACCCCCCCAGCACGTGGGCCAGACTGGCGGTGGGCAGCTGCAGCCCTGGCACTGGAGGGAGGGCCCCCTGTTCAGTGCTGGGGGTGGGGGGGCCAGAGGCTGTCCTCCCTCCACTGCTCCACAGCGTTCAGGCTGCCCTGCCCCACCCCGGCCAGCTGCTGGAGCGCCCCAGAGGGAAGGATGGGCCGGTGTGTGGCTGCCGCTTTGCAGGGCCTGGCGTGGGGTGGTCTCTGGTGCCCCCACACCGGCCAGTCATACCCCCGGAGAGCAGCGGCCACACACTAGCCCACCCTTCCCCTGGGATGCTCCAGCATCTGGCCAGGGGTGGGGCAGAGTGGCCAGAATTCTGTGGAGTGGCAGGGGGGGTGGCCTCTGCCCCCCCTGCGCTACACAGCCCCCCCCCCCAGTGCCAGGGACTGCGGCCATCCGCTGCCAGTCTGGCCTGCGCAGGGGGAGGGCGGGGGCACTGCAAAGCACCCCAAAAGTGAGCAGCCAGGGCTGGAGCCTTCCTGATCCAGCCCTAGTACAGGGCTGGCCTGGCACACCCCTGCAGCCCAATGCCCGGGGCTTTGGCCCCCCACCAAACCCCCCATCGCTACGCCACTGACCTGTTCTCAAGAAGCTTAGAGACTAAGGCTTTTAGACTTTCAAGATTGGGTTTTAAAAGATGCAGGGCCTTTTTTTTGATTCAACAAATGGACCTGACTTTTGGTCCAAGGGAGTACCCAGCCCTGCTGGGAAAACTGAACCCGCCAGACTACATACACCATGTGCAAACTGGTGACTTCTGACAACTTTAGTGTGCATTTAGACCTTTTATTATTTTATATGTTTTCTTTGTATGCTTTTGTCCTTAAATAAAATAAATCACTCTTATTCTCTTTGGAGAGAAAGCAAAGAGCAGAGGCTAGACATCACTCAGACCTGCTTGGGGCAATCACACTGGATTGTAGGGGAACTGCAGCCTAAACCTGCTGCTCAAGAGGGTATATAGGAGATGAAGTTCAAATCCCTTTCCCACAGCAGGTAGAGGGGAAAATTGAATCTTGGTCTCCAGTGTCCTAAGGAGTGCTCTAATCAATGTGCTAAAGCTTACAAAGAAGGCAGCTCCTCATTCTTTTGCCATTTTGTGAATCTTTTCCTTTTGTCAAAATGCCTGAAAAGCAAAGTGAATTTTTCAGGACTTAAACAAAATGTTTAATTTGTCATTGCCAAAATATTTAGACATTTTCGGTTCAGTCAAAACTATTTGGCAAACTTGACAGGAATTAACAAATAGTTTCAGTTGACCTGAAACACACTTTTCAGCAAATATAGTGTTAATCAGAAAAAATATTCCACTCAGTTCCACTCCTTACATAGGCCGTAAAGACAAACCTTGATGTTATGGGCAGTCAGCCCACCTGGACCTGCATCACCAGACTACTATACTCACCATGGAATCTTTCTAAGTGTGGGAAGTTTCTCTACAAAGTTTGGAGATTCCATATATACTACATAAATTGAAAAAGCTCTCGTGCTTGGTACATGAGGTGTCTATAGATATTAGATTAAATAAAATAAGGGGTTTCAGAAGGAGTTTTATTCATTTAGTTTATAGACTTTTCTATGGCATTCATCACTGTAGTATAGGATAACAAAGAGCAATGTGAAGATATGCTTTGCAAGGAGAATATGATTTCATGCAATTGGAATATGATTTGTTTCAGGCTGGATATATGACTTCTTAGGAAGTTACAACATTGGATTTGTAGTGCCTGGACTTTGCTCTGTTGGAGCAGCAGGTATTCTTGCTTTCATTCCACGGCTTAAAAATACAGCAGTACAGCAGAAGAAGAACATTATTAATGCTTCTGTTTGTGAGGTAACAAACAGTATAATACCCTGGGAGTCACCACCTCCTTCAGTACAGGTAAACTAAAGAGTGAAAGCAACTATGCTGAAATGGTATTTCTGCTAAATCTTTATTTGAAGCATTTAGGAACTAGTTTTCTAAATGTTATACGAAGCTAAAGCAGCTACAGAGATATAAATAACCTTTTAAACCTTCTTTAACAAATTGGCAGTATTTTATAATTTATTAATGTTTTATATTGAATATATTCTGTCCAGATTTACTACTACTGTTCTACTAGTGTAGTAGGCCCATTTAGAAGTTTCTACCTCTTTGAAAGTTTTTACGACTTCTCCTGGTATTCTCCATTTGTATATATAGAAAATATATCACAGACTGGTAAAAATTTTCAAACTGGTAGAAACATTTTTTGCTAAATTTCCCACTCAAGTCAGAAGAATTGTGCTAGTAATATGCTTTCATGAGATATAAGGAAAATTTTATTTTACCTTTCAAAATGAAATAGGGCTGGAATGTTGGGAAGTTTGTTATATTTCCAATTCCTTGGCTAGTTGAAGTGGAGAATGATGCATGTGGTCACACAATACCAGCCTCTCCAGTTAAACTATTCCCATCCAGCGCTCTGCTAGAATAATGAAAGTAGCATTATGGAGTTCTATAGCAGTTAGATTAAAATGCGGTTCTGGGTAAAAAAACCAAACAAACCTTGATTGTAACCCTTACTCAGCAGATTTTTACCCTGCATATATATTCCAAATGCTCTATGAAGGATATAAACACTAAGGAAGGAGAGAAGCTATTTATCTAAGTGCACATCTTCTCTGACATTTGCAAATTTGCCACCATCAGATTGATCCTTCCAGATCGATTGAGCAGTCAGTGGAGACCTGCTCAGTCGGTCGGAAAGTTGATGCATTAAAACCACCCCCTAAAGTGATGTATTGCTGCGTCAATGGAAACGCATTTCCTGTTGGTACACCAGAGTGAAGACTCCGCATAGTAGAGGAGTTATGAAGTTGATCAGAGTTACGCAAGGTACTCCCTGTAGCTTGTGGAACTCCCATTGACTGCTGCCAAATTTCTGAGTAAGTGTAGACCAATACTTAACAAAGTAAAAGTAGGTTTTTTAGCTAGAAGTAATTGGACAAAACTTAGAGGAAGAATTATGGCCGAATGTTAAAAAAACAAAAACAAACAAACAACCTTTTTACAGGAAGATGTAGAAGGTTGTGCAACACTTACAAGAGAAATGACAGTCCTATCACTCTGCACATCTGAAGCAAGATGGGACAGTACCCTAGTAAATGTACAATAGAAAACAATCTGGCATTGACACTTCTTTTTCATCTCTTGAGTCTGTTGTTGCTCCAAGCAGCCAGGAAGGACAGAAAAGTGTTCATGGTATAAAAAAGGTTGAGAATCTTTGATTTCCTGTATAACATGAAATTCCAAAGGGGTAGCCGTGTTAGTCTATTGTAGAAAGACAACAGAGTCCTGTGGCACTTTTAAAGACTAACAGATTTATTTATCGCATGAGCTTTCGTGGGAGAAAATCCCACTTCGTCAGACGCTTTGAAGATAGGAAAGTTACAGAGTGGGAGGAAATTAAATGCAGGGGAGTGTATGACATAGCATCTGGTCAGGCTGTAACAGCAAATCAAAATAGGTTTTAGGATTCAAAACA